>PISX010000440.1:0-283221 GCA_004024625.1 Mellivora capensis | reverse complement strand
TTTTTTTTTTTTAACTCTTCAACAATTAATTGGGTGATGTGTCATCAGAGAGGGGTATTTCATATATCCTAATTTAGTTGGGATGATCAATATTAACATTTTTAATATCATTAAAATTCAGTTGTGGAGAAGGAGAGATCATCCCGACCTTTCGAGGACCAGCTGGTATATGATCGTTTGGAGCACTGTATTTGCTTTTCATCATCTCCCGTATGTCACAAAATAAAAGTTCTATTTTCTATGTACTAAATATATACACGTATTTAGAAAAATATATAAAATAGGACAAGAGGCGGCAAGTGGAGGTGGCTGCTGGCATTCAGTGGGCACGCGGAACACTTGAGGAAATTCCAATTGCGGATTTCGAAAGCATGTAATGTCCTGCGCTGACAGCTTCAGTGCTGTCACACAGACGTGACGAGATCATCCACGCACTGCTTCCTGACCCCCAAATCCTGCGTACTGGTGAATGGGAACGTGAAACGCTACAGTAAAACACTCATATTAAATGCAACACTTTAAATATAATATATCACAGATTTTTACATTAAATAGAGGACAGACCACTATACTCTCATTCACCAGTGTCTCACTTTTCATGGCGTCTTCGGAATGGGCACACGCCCCCCCCAACTCAGCCCTCTGTGTCCACTTCTGAGAAGGTGGAATGATCAATCGTATATAATCTGCTGCTTGTTCTAGATTCTTTGAATTGTTTGAGAAATCAGGTGGAGGAAAGCCGAGGGGCTCCTCATGCTCGTCCAAGTGCTCAGATTAAACATTGGAGTCCTCGTCAGTGATGCTGGCACTGGGGGAACGGGCGGCAAAATCCCGAAACATGTCGTCCTCCTTTAACATGTGCTGGAAAACAAGGAGACGGGGTCATGAAACAGGAAGCCAGGAGCTCGGCACAACACACATTCCACTAAAACATGCAGTCCTTTGGGGTCATTTTAAATATCTTTTTAGCATAACATTTTTTTAAAATCTTCTTCTCACTTGTAAAGATTTTATTTTTAAATAATCTCTACCCCCAACGTGGGGCTCGAAGTCACAACCCCAGGGATCAAGAATCGCATGCTCCACCAATGGAGCCAGCCAGGCGCCCCTTTAGAATAACATTTTAACTTTGTTTTACAGACTTACTGTTAGATTGTTGATGCCTTCAGAGAACGCCCCTATCTGCCTCACCGTACCTTCTGAATCCTCCATCTGTAAAGAACACACCCATCACGTGATCTACTTGTTTGCATCATTTCAAAGAAAGGACAGCAAAATGAGCAGAAGTCAAAGAAGAAATAATGCGAGTGATACGAAACGGGCTGGGAGCAACAGAACACTTCTGAGGATACCTCCTTTCGTTACAGCAACCAGAGGCTAAGAATGAGCCAAAAACGACCCTTTACTGGCACATCTAGCCTAATGCTCTGATATTGACAACGACATCAAAGGATCGGTGACTAGGGGGCAATACTCAAATCCAGGACTTCGCACTGAAAAGACTACATGAGCTGTGTATTTCCACTTGACTTAATACACAGATTTCCACAACCCAGAGACAGTATAACAGTGAACAGCCCAGCCTGGCAGCTTGGAAGCCCAGGTCTTCGAGCCGCTCTTCTATCTCAGGTAAGTTACTCAGCCTCTCCATGCCTCGGTTTCCTTCCCCTACAATGAGGATGACAAGGCTCTGTATGTTTTACCGTCACTGTGAAAGCTGATACATGTTAAGTGCTGAGGATAGTGCCTGGGACATAGCAAGCAACCGGGAAGCTACTGACTATTATTTTCTTATTATCTTTATATTCAGATATTAGAGAAAAAACTGATTAGTTGACACAGTGCAGCAAGTTTCCATTTAGTGTTTCACGGCTGGAGGAACTTGAAAGAAAACAGGCATGTCCTATTGCCTTTACCTGCTCCAACCGGTCCAAATCATCTTCGTCATACAGGCGCATGTCCAATCCAGGTTTAAATCCCTTCTTAGAGGTACTTCCTAATGTCTGTCCCAGTTCCATTGGACAAACATATTCTTCCCCATCTTCCTGTTTCTTCTTTCTCAGATTCCCAAAATTGCTGAAGGTAAGTTTCTTTGGCTTTAAAAGAAAAGCAAACATCCAGGGATTTAATAAAATTCATATGGCAGAGGATTGAGAATATGCATGATTCAATTATTCACTCCATTTACAGAGAAAAGCAATTGGATGATTAAATTGGTGTGACAAAAATAAAAGCACCCTGTGTGTGTATGATTGATGTGCCCAAATATAATAAATGATCCAGATTATGAATCTCAGAAGATTAAGCTTGTTCTCTTTATTCACCCCAATTAGCCGTGCAGTCACTGTGATAAGCAAAAAATGCCAAGAGCCTTAGTTTTGATTAAACAGGACTTAATGCAATGATACTTCTCAGGGATGAACCCAATTTTGCAAGGTTTTCCCATCTCAGATCAGGAAAAGAGAATGGTCCTAACTGTGTTTTCTTTTCGGGGGAAGCTATGATTATCCTGTATGCCCGCTATGCTTCCGTAACAACTGAGGTTGCTAAAGGAATCCTCGCTTGTTTGGAAAGAGAATTTCTAGTGACACTTCGAAGAGAAACTCCATCTTAGTCACTGCATAGTCCCGGAGACTATCTGTTCAGCAGATGGTGATCAGGCTGATGTTGAGAATTTAAATAGAACAGAGTCTTTCAGAAGTTTCAAATCTGGCAGATCGTTTAAGAGAGAAAGGGAGCTAATGAGAAAGTGTCAGGCAGGTAGAGGAGGTAAAAGAGAGAGAGAGAAAGAAATATCTATGTATATAAAGAACTTGGTACCAATTTGCAGAACAGCTGATAAACCCTATCTCCACATTAAGTTGGTTGAGATAACAGACTCAGAAGAGTTCACAGAGAAATGATTGAAAAGAAGAAAATGTAATCTGAATTTGGTATGACCCATGAATCTGGGTATATCTGGAAACAGCCATTCTCTGTTGGTCTACCTTGATCATTTCTTAAGTGTCTTTTTCTAACTTGCAAGATTGGTTCATTGCAAGCCAGACAAGTTGAATCTGTGTGAGAAATCTTCCTTTTCTGCTGGATTTATCCACAGGACAACTGCAATCAATGTTGAGCCCAAGTCATGGACTCTCTGCATTGGCAGTACATTGACTGCATGCCAACGTCATCCTCTTCATCACTGCTAACTCTAATAGGATAAACAATGTGAGCAAATGTTCCCCCAGAAAGACACTTGCAAAAATGCATTTTCTTAATTACTCTTAAAGATGCACAGACCATTAACCCATCCACAAGACTCAGTAAACTCCCGAAAATGGGACAGTCAGGTCACAACCAAGCCCCAGCTTTAGTTTTTGCTTTAACCGGTTATTAGAAGACAGAAGCCTGAACCAACCTTCACTTTGGCTGTGGCTGTCAGGAGGACATAATCTGGTAACTCCATGGCACCACGCTTTTGGTGCTGGGCCTCAGCCCCGATCAGAAGGTTGAAATGAGTGGCCAAATGTCTTCGCAAGAGGGTCTTACTTGGTGGGATGTTCAATATCTGAGCCATTGTTTCTACATTAAAACGAGGTTCTAGGACCTATAAAAAAAAATTACAGTCGTTTAGGGCACCGTGTATCATACATGTCTGCCCTGCGCTTTGTAATTGGCAAAGCTCCTTCATTTAGTCATCACCAATGATCCCGCAACAGCCCAGAGAGACAGAGCGTGGACTTCGATCTTCAAGCTATATGTCTTTATTTTGCCTAAGCTAGTGAGAAGTAGAGCCGCTCCTGACATCCATGCATCCCAAAGTTAGGGCTTGTAGCTCCCCGAAGTGGAGCCTTTGGAAGGCAACTCCTTACATCACTGTGCAGAAATAGAATCTGGATGTGGCAGGTGTTTCAAAACAGGATCACATGAGAACCGGTGGCCAGATGTCACATAAGATAAGAGACAATGAATAAGAAATGGATTGAAATCTGATCTAGCCCTACAAGATACAAATAAAAATATGGGAAAAAATACTCGGAAAGTAAAGACTCCCTAGAAATGGTTACAGGAGGGTTCAGTTTGATGACGCTAGGATTATTACAAGCAAACCATTAACATCCTAACTCATTCGACTGATGGAAACAAAATGAGGAGAATTACCATGAGCCCACCATGGACACCACTGCCTCTGAGATTGGGGGCATATTCTGCCAAGTCCACAGAGCGCAGCCACTCCATCACCCGGTGATTGGTCCACTGCTGAACTTCGGACGGGGTGACGCTGTTCTGTAAGAGCAACCAACCACCAGGAGCTTCAGTCATGAGAGACTGTGGGCTCTGAGAAACAAACGGAGGGGTTTGGAGGGGCGGGCGTGGGGGGTTGGGTGAGCCTGGTGGTGCGTATTAAGGAGGGCACGGATTGCATGGAGCCCTGGGTGTGGTGCATAAACAATGAAATCTGCAACATTTTATTTTTTATGAAAAAAATAAAACAAAATAAAAGGAGCTTCAGTCATTGACTGTGGGATCCCAAACACTCAAACTGCACCTTCTACAAAGTCTGCCTTGCAGAGCACAATTCACTCGACATCCCACTAAGTATTTACAGAAAAGGTGAAAAGGTGTCTACTAATCTCAATTTTGTTTTGAGGCATCCGTGCCAGTGTTCCAAGCTTTTTTCACAAACTCATGAAGCAGCGCTTTAGGAAAGCAAGTCTCTAGAGTGATATTTAGCTCTGTGGCTTAAGGAGGCAGAAAAATAAAAGACACCCGAGAAAAGGAGGGAGGGAAATTAAAACACAATCTTTGGGGTTGCACAGGTAGAGCCATCACAATGGGGGGTGGGGGGATATAGGAAAAATAAAGCCCGAGAAGGTAATGAGGCTGGACGTGAGGCTCTGAGGATGGCAGAAGCCTTCCCTGCTGGCCCCATGAAGACCTGTGTGTCTGTTTCGCCCGCACAGCTGTCCTGTGCACGGGGAGTGCATGCAGCGGGAATCTCAACCTCAGGTGCTACCTCGTCCGACGGCCGCCTCCGCAGACAGTTCGGTTCAAAGTTATTGATCCTCAGGACCTGGATAGCCCTTTTGATACTGAGATGGTGTAGCACACTCACGACCTTCAAAGACAGTAAGTCATCCTGAAAAAAAAAAAAAAAAAAAAAAAAAAAAAAAAAAAAAAAAAAAAAAAAAAAAAAAAAAAAAAAAAAAAAAAAAAAAAAAAAAAAAAAAAAAAAAAAAAAAAAAAAAAAAAAAAAAAAAAAAAAAAAAAAAGAACAACAAAAAGAGGAGCTCACTGAGCTGGCCTAAAGCAGGAGGACCTTCTCAGGGAAATTTCAGAAAACACAAGTAAAACTAGGAAACCCTCTACCAACAGGCCTCGAGTGCTTGTATTTTCAAACCCTTTATTTGGTAACAGAACATTTTTTTTCCTGTTCCCAACAAAATCCTCTCCAGGACCCCAAATTAAAAACAACAACAAAAAAATTAATGTTGTACCAACAGAAGCCAAGTTTCACCTGTTTCTCTTCCAGACATTTTGAAACAGGATCGTGAGACCCCACGGCTCTGTAGAACACAGTTTGAAAGGAATTGGCTGGGTCATTGCAAAAAGTGATGTCCTTTGATTTGGTGTGATAAAGCAGAGAGCTAAGAGCACATGATGTTCAGTGAGGACAGGAGAGCTGGGTTTGCTGAACTAAGGCACATCACCGTGGGGGGGAAAACCAGAAAAGTATCTCTGTTATAGTATTCCCCAAGCCTCAAGGAATCTCTAGTTCTGGATTATTATGCTCTATCCAGCAGAGACTGTGAATAATTTTGGGAAAATTGTGTTGATCGATGCGAAGGTTTTGGTGAGAATTAAAGAGAAAGGAGACATGAAGAAGTTATTAGTAATAACATGTATCACCATCAATTCCTTCCAGGTGTAACTTTCCTCAGTCTGTGGCTATTGGGAACATTTCAAACATACCAAACACACCAAAACAAATTATTTCAGAAGGTGATGTGGAAGGCAGTGTCAAGATAAGCACCAGTCTATTTCCAAACACACCCAGAAAATAAAACAAGAAAAATACCCATTTTAGACACACCTTACTGATAAACACATTTGTTGGGGGGGTGTGTGATAATCTATTATATAAATAGTTTTTAAATAAAAATATTAGACAATCAGCTTAAATTCTTAAAGCTACTGAGCAAAATTATTTCCTGAATTTTTTCTGGATCAATTTCTTAAAGGCACTTCCTTATGATAAGTTAGAAGGCATTCAACACATTTTAATCTAAGATTGAGACACCCACTCAAAAACGTGGGTCAGTTTCAACTAATTAAAGTTTTTCAGATTAAAAAAAAAAATCTAGGGGCGCCTGGGTGGCTCAGTGGGTTAAAGCCTCTGCCTTCGGCTCGGGTCGTGATCCCAGGGTCCTGGGATCGAGCCCCGCATTGGGCTCTCTGCTCAGCAGGGAACCTGCCTCCTTTCCTCTCTCCCTGCCTGCCTCTCTGCCTACCTGTAATCTCTGTCTGTCAAATAAATGACAGAGCCGAAGGCAGAGGCTTTAACCCACTGAGCCACCCAGGCACCCCAAATTTTCAACAAACTTAAAGAAGATACTTCTGGGAGTTGGTTCCAGAGCGTAGCTCACAAAAGGCCTTTTAAAGAAAAGAATCTAAAGCATCAGTGCACTTATAGGAATGTGGAATCTAGAACAAGTTCTCCTGAAAACCATCTCTCCCAGTGTTGTAAAGTCCTCTTAGATGGAAGGATAAAAATACGGAACAGTAATGCAGGAAATCAGAGAGAGTCCACCTTGCCCTACTTCTTTGCCTCTGCGATTCCTCCCCTAGTGGAACGGGGCTAAAGAGAGAAAGGAGGCAGGTTTTGGGTAACATTCTCCAAAGTGGATAGGAGGAGAGGAGACAAGTGTCTAGACGTCAGGTCAAAAGGGCGGTCTCTTCTGAGCAGTCATTGCATATAGGAATGTGTAACTCAGAAACTCCCAGGGCTTTGACACTCTACACTCTATTCTTTAAACATCTTTAGGAGAGGGGCGCCTCGGTGGCTCTGTCAGTTAAGTGGCTGCCTTCGGCTCAGGTCATGATCCCAGAGTCCCGGAACCAAACCTCGCATCAGGCTCCCTTCTTAGTGAGAGTCTCCTCCTGTCTCTGACTCTCTCCCTGCTCGTGCTCTATCCCACTCTCTCTCTCAAATAAATGAATAAAATCTAAAATAAAATAAAACAAAACATCTTTAGGACATATAATTCACATACTAGAAAATTTACCCCTTCAAAGTGTGCACTTCAGTGTCTACATTGTTGAATATACATAAAACCATCTTCCTGGAGAGCAGAGTTTAGATTAGCCTTCACACAGCTTAAATCAAAGTTTTAAATTTCCCAATGGTACTGCAATCACCAAATCCTCTGACTTCAACTTAACAAAAACTCTTCTGGCTCTTCTCAAGTTAAGGCAACACCCTGAAACTCTGGTGAAATCATTGTGAAAACAATGCATTTTGCTCACTATTTCTGTGTCTTTCCAGAGAAAAGCAATTTGACCCTCCCCTTCCCCAACTCCCAGGAGCAAATCACTTACAACAGTCATGTAATGGAGCATTCGACCATCTACCCGTCCTTCGTCAAACTGGGTCTTGTACTGGGGGAGACCAATGTCATCCAACCACCCTACAGGAGAGAAAACAGTGTTGTTAGTAAGCCATGCAACACCTGTACTTGTGATTCAAAAGAAAAAGCAGCTTCATTCATTCATTCATTCATTCACTCATTCACGAATGAGTGAATTTAAAACCTCTTACTAGTGGGGTGCCTGGATGGCTCAGTGGGTTAAAGCCTCTGCCTTCGGCTCAGGTCATGATCCCAGGGTCCTGGGATTGAGCCCCACATCGGGCTCTCTGCTCAGCGGGGACCCTGCTTCCCCCCTCTCTCTCTGCCTGCCTCTCTGCCTACTTGTAATCTGTCTGTCAAATAAATAAATAAAATATTTTAAAAAACCAAAACAACAACAACAACAACAACAAAAATCTCTTACTAGTGACCCAGTTGAAATCCAGCTTTCCATGGTTGGTTTCTTCTTCGGATCCCAGGGCTTGCAGTGCCAGCTGGAGCTTCTTTCGATGAAGTGAATGCTTAATTCCAAGTTCCTGAAATAATAAGCAGAAACACTGGTTTTACCATTCTGTCACTATGGGCTAGATGCCACTGGCAAAAGATGCCAGCTCCCCCCAAACGAAGCCAGTGTTAAAGACCTGACAATCCCGTTCAGCCAGCATGCCAAGTCAGGCTGGTGAAATGTTGCTGAACAAAAGGCCCCTAGAAAGCCAAGACCACAGCAACTAGTTTAGTGGTAGGCTCCATTCCCTAGTAGGCTCCTTCCTCGGCAAGACTGGAATTCTACTCTTTCTGTACAAAAGGTTAAACAATTAGGAAATCTGTTAAATAATTTGACGTAAGATGTAGGGCTCTTTCCTTTTCCTTTTTGCAAAGTAAAGCTGAATTGCATACATTACACTGAGAAGTTGGGCCAATGCTAAAGCCTCACAAAGATTCTGAGAAATACAAGCTTAAGGTTTATTACTATGTCTATATAATTATTTCTCATTAAAATGCCCAGTGGCTTACATGTTTCATAAGGAATCATTAAGATCAGGTCCTTCTTGTTAAATCCATGCGATTAAATTAAAAAAAAAAAAAGTGTGAAGCAGAAAACAACAAAGTTTTTCAAGAGTACTGACTGGCTCCCCCCACTCCCGTTTCTGGAGTATAAAACAATTCTACATTCATATTCTCCTTCTCAGTAGCCATTGTCTAAACAAAACAGACAAGCAGTCACCTTCTCCAGATCTTGCTGAGAAGCCTGCAGAAGTGTTTGGCCAGATACAATCCAGTGCTTGCCCAAATTCAGGTAGGACCCCAAGCCCTGTTCCACAAGCCAATTGCAAACCTGCTCCTTGGTCCATTTGGCAAATGGCATATCCAAGTCGCTATAAGAAAAGGAACAACTGTGTGAAGAACAATTCCAAGCCAGCCCTGTGGCTTCTCGAGGTTGGCCAACTTATACTGAATTAATGTAGAAATTCCCTAGTAATGCCCTATTTGACCGTGAAAAGCTAACTTTTCAGTCCACGTTTGGAGGAGGTGGTACTGGCGTTGGAAGTTACCTCAAAAGGACCACAGCTTTCATTTCAAATGAAACCACAAAAGATTCAATCTGAGCAAAAAACGTATCATATGGAAGAAAAGCAAGTTGAACCAACAAGTCAAGTCGCTGTACTAGTTTCAATCAACGTGGTTTGAAGACTGAATTTCCAAACAGAAAACACTAGGTTAGATGGAGAGAAATCAAGTCTAACTTGAACTAACTGTAGCAGAATTATGGTTTCTCTCCAAATGGTTATCAGTGAGAAGAGAGCAACACGCCATCACTGAATACAGGGAAATGTAATCACAGCAATTTCTGTGTCAAATTTTCTACTTTGACACGTAAATTGTGTTCCTCTTTGGGAAAAAAAAAATATGTAGATAAACAAGACTTAAAAAAATTTTTTTTTTAAAAACAGCACAAGGAGATCCTCTACTGTGCATAAAGAGAACACATGGCAAATGAGACCTTCATGTGTTTGGAGAAAGCCAAGGTTTCCTCCTTGATGAAACCTGTGCCCAGTCTTTTCCGAGGGTAGGAGGGACCATGCTCCAAAGACTTAGTGTCAATGATTTGTGCTAGATGTTTGCCAACCCCACCCTTCTCATGCTTAGTAGGTCAGTACAGTAATTTCGAAACAGCCCTCAATTGTGGTAAGGGTGTAGGAAAAGTTCCTAGAGTCTTAACAGATAAAGCATTACGCAGTCCTGATAAATTCAGGAATTCTGTTAGAATTTGTGTCTTATGAATTTATGTAGGTGCTTTCACAGAATCCATTAGTCATTAACGTTCATTGAACAGTTACTATTTACCAGATACTCAATGCATATTAACTCATTTAATCTTCACGATTAGACTAATTCATACCATGGGAAACGGAGGCACAGAGCATGGATGTAGTTGCTCAAAGGTCACCCAGGTTACAGGAAGCAGCAAAGCCAGCAACCAGATCCAAGGAGTCTGTCTCTAGAACCTACTCTTAACCGCTATGTTAGCCCATCTCTCTAGAGCTATGCTTAGAGTACTTGGAGTAACTATTTTCTTGGTCAGACTGAAGTCAAAGAATCATTCTTGCACAGATGTTGCTAAGACTTTAGCTTCGGTTCCTCCCCTGGCTCACGCAGCCCTCATCTTCTGCATGATTTCCACCAACCACTGCCAACCTGCACTGCTCTAAAGATGACGGACCCTTCTGCCAGGCAAAGGGGTAAGCAACAGATTCTACTGCTCAGCCCAGGGACAATACTAACATTGCAAGTGCTCATAAGCCTGGACATGTGGGTAGAGATGTCAAAGTCCATTTGTTCAGTTTTTCTCACCTGTTAGATTGTCCCAAATCTCGAGACCAACCCAGTCGCGGCCCTGCAGTTGCCCTTGTCCCTCCTCTTTTAAATTCAGGCTCAGACATGTCATCTGGGTTGAATGTAGTTGACTGACTTCTCCTAAGTCTGAACAGAAGAAACATCATCACATTGCCTTGTAGAGAACTGAGGAGACCTTAGGACTTTAAAGTTAATGAGAACATTGCTTATGTATGGTCAGAAGAGACGTCTGGATTTACACTTTAACTGAGACCCAGTGAGTTAGTGAATCCCCGATCACAATCTTCCTTCCACAAAAGGAACAGCAAAGCCTTACAACTGCATACTTGTTTCTAGGCAATCTTCCATTTATTCCTACGTTTGAGCAACATACAACACAAAGCCCCCTCCATTTGTCTGCTGTGTTACTTACTTTCCAAAGAGTTTCATGATACCTCTGGATTTCTTTTTGGAATCCGGCGATGGTGGAGATATCTGGAAGGGACTGCCTCCCTGCGAATCTTTCGGCTGGGAAGATACACCAGCCAGATCTAGGTGCTCAGCTGTCTCCTTCTCTGTTTCAGCTATTCCAAGAACAGAATACATGCTTGGTGAGTTTTAAAATAGGGAATGAACATGACTAGATGCTACCCTTCTTGACTTTAGCAACTGTTAACAAATTCTTCTTCTGTTGGTCTATAAAGCAGTAATTTACAAAGAGCACCCTACAAATATTAAAGATGGAACACAAATGTATGTTCTGCTCTACAGTCTGATGTGTATCAGTGAACGATGTGTATATCGTGCCTAAATTCATAATTTATTCATAATTCACAAATTACCACCTCTTTGAAGTTCAAAGGTGGGATAGGATTGCCACATTCTTTAAGTGATCTGAGTACATAATGAAATTAATCTCGATTTTTCTGTAGCACTTGGTACTGTTGACATTCCTCCCACATTCTTCAAAATCATCATCTCCTTCATCTTGTTAGGATAATCTCCCAGATCTGTCATCTGATCGTTTCTTCTCTGCTATAGGACCTGTTTTCTCTTTTTCCACTCCGAGATTCTGTTCCAGGCTCCTGCCAGCAGGATCTCTGAACAAGCTCACCCACTCCATGCCCGGCACTAAATGATGGCTTCCCTCATTCATAAGTAGCCGGTATCACAATCTCTGGGCCTAATCTCTCTTCCCAGACTCAGGATCTGAATGTTAATGGATATTCCCAATTTGCTGTGCCAGGAACATCTTAGACTCAACAAATCCATCCAATTTTCAGAAGAATTCTCTTAGATTTTCTTATTTAATATTCCCTTGATACTAATTAATATTCTTCCTGTTACTCCCGTTCACACTCTTTGGCATGTTCTTTTTACTCCCTCCTCCCTTTGGCATTTACATCAGATGCTAGTCACCAAGCGCTGGCAGTTTTTTTTCAAGAGAGTTATTCCTATTTATAACTTGCTATGTCCTACTGAGAAAAGAATGTACTGGATATGCACAAATTTTTCTTTTGATATAACATCAGTGTCTGTTGATTCTGCCTTGAAAGAGTAACATCCAAATTTGCTACGCCCAGATCTCCCAGCATTCTCTATTTCTTAATTCTTTTACCTGTCCCTTAAGGCATGATCCCCCACTAACAAACACAAGCGGTACTGTTTCCTCAGTGTGAGACTACACTTTTTTGGGAAAGAAAAAGTTGTACAAAAATCACAGAAATGGTGTTTCAGCAAGATATAAAAGTTGCAGAGGTTGACTTTTCTACAAAGCATAGCTGTGATTATAGGTTATAATAAGCAGCACTGGGCTCTTAGCATTAACAATGTATTTCTGCTAAGAAAGATGCAAAAACATTTGAAAATGTTGTCTGGATTTTATTTATCCCATGTGTATTCTAGAAATGTAAGACCACAAAGGGAAAGAAGTCACCTCTGCTGACCCACATGAGTTGGTGTATGGGTATCTACATAAGATAGTAAAACCCACAGGGAAAATCCAAAGGAACCTTTCCACCCAAACCCCAAAGCCATCATGGGTACGGGTGTACCAGAAAATGTTGCCTAACTCACCCTCATTCTAAAAGCATCCTGTTTTCATTTTTTGTTTTGAGGATGTTTCCTCCCTCCCGTGCCCCACACTTTTAAAAGAAAATGGAGTTCCCCCTCTCCTAAAATCACTTTGGCAGAGGCTCCTTGGATATCCCAGAAAGCTTCCTCTGGTGTCACTAAACGCCACCTCCATCTTCAAAGCAATAAATTTCAGAAGAATGTTCCCCTAAGAAAAGTCAGTCTAAAGCAATCATTTGCAATGTCTTCTACAGATTTCTCGATTTGGCTGAAAACATTGCTCTCTGGGGATAATGGAGACATGGAGAAGGAACTGCCAGGACCTGGGAGTTAGTGTGAGACAGGATGCACTGGAAGGGTGAGAAAGCTGGAAGGTATGAGGCAGGAGAGTCCTGCCCTGGACTCTGAGGGTGCCGTGCGCTTCTGGGTCCTCCCAGAGCTCCTCGAAAGGTGTCATTAGCGGGGGTTAAAACAGCACGTAGGCTGGGAAGCGAAGGCTCTCCAGAGAGTCCGCTTCAGCAGAAGGCGGAAGGAACTCTCTGGAGTCGAGGACATTTTCTGATTGCTGCCAGCTTGCTTTTCTAGAGATCGCAGATGCCAAGAGCAAGGATTAGCTCAGCCTGGAGGACAGCACTGGCGAAGGCTGGCATGCAGGGGTACGATACCTAGGGTGGGTGCACTGGCACTTCGTTTACGATCTTCAGATATCCCAACAACGCACACAATCACACGCAGCCCAATGGAGAGAACACAGAAGAATGACAAAATGAAACACAGCTCAAAGTCCTACTCACAAAATACACACAGGGGTAGGAAAGGCAAGCACCGCGCTGTGCTTCCAACATCGCAGACTCCATTAGCAGGAACAATATGGGGTTAATTGGTCCACTTTCGAAACAGATGAGAAGCTATTTACAATGAAGTCAGAGAGTGTCAAGGGTTTTGGTCTTTCCTCTACATTTATGTTCCAACAAGGAGAGCAGGGTGATGGCCTACACAGAGCTATCTTTACCACCGAATTAAACCCATGGGGGCAGTTTCTTGCAAACGTTTCCCCCAGCTCATTCACCTTTATTTCTGAGAAAGAGAAAAGCACAGATCGATGAACCAGGGAAGGGAGGAGATGGACCTTGTCCTCATTCTGAGTGAATTAAAGCAAAGGCACGCTGGATATACGTACCCAAGTTTGGTGCACTTGCTGTCCTCTTGTTACTTTTTATTTTAAAAAAGCCACGCCCAAAGGACGATCTGGCTTTCCGAGTGCCAAAGGGGTTGTCATCCACAGAAGCATCATGCCCTGGAGCTTTCGGAGGGAGGCTCCCAAATGGGCTGCTTTCTACTGGAGCTTTATCCTAAAAGACAAGTAATAATAAATGGAACATGGCACGGCTGTGCACAATTAGGAGTACACACCGGGCACAACAACCGATCTGTTACACATGTGATTTTACTTAAAAGAATCATGGAACTGACAAGTAGATTATGAAACACCAAGCACGGTATTACAAGTTTAGAAAGTCAGTTCTGAAAGCTACTTAGGAAGCAAGAGTAGCAACAAAAACATGTTCGTCCCTGACCTATAACCTGCATGCTTCGGATGTGAAATATTTAGGATATAGAAATTCTCAAGCTTTATTTTAATTTTATTTGCCTCATTCCCCCCAAAGACATGGAAATAAGTACCGCATAACCAGAATATCAGCAGACTTCTTATTTTTCAGACGGTTATGACACGGACTGGGCTACAATGTAGTTTGCAGTCTTTGTACCGTAAGGGCATCAGAAGCCCGGCGCAATATAATCACTGTGCAAAGTAGGCATTATCCCCAAGCTTCTACACCAGCAGCAGAAAGAGATTCTACTCCAGTTATTCTAAATATTCTTCTCAAGGAATTAATAGTCAAATGAGGACACAAGCAGTGACCGTTAAACATTGTGTGTTTGAAAGGGTGTTCTGAGACATATTCGTTATCTTGCCTGCAAGTTACCCAACACGGATCACCAATTTTCAAACACTATGAAATGCTCACATACACTTAACACCAAAACTAAACTTGTTATAATTAAATTTTTCTTCATCAATTCAGAAGACTCTTCGGCTGTCTCTAATATGTCAAGGTCTTTATCACGAACCTTAACTGTAATTAAGTTATACTTCTAAGTACTGTTGATTTTTTTTAGCTTTCTTGTTATTTGAATTCGCAGTTACAGTAACATGATCTATTATATTGTTTCAGTAGGATCCAAAGATGCTTTGATTTGCATGCTCTCATTCCTCTAACATCTCCTGCCCTCTGTTTCTGTTTTTGCAGAGGTGGAGAAATGGGAGAGGGGACACAAGCTTTGAAGGTGGTTATTTTATCCTCCGAATTTATTGCTCATCGTAACTACAAGTTTATAGATGCCACAGTTTAGTGCGACTATTACCCATGTCTCACCACAGATGTCAAAATCATTTAATCATTTATTGAATTGGCAAGACAAAAAAGGACAAAGGATGCCTGTATTTACAGCTGTGTGCACAGTCTGTGCCTTATCAGGGACACCTACATTCCAACTCAAGGCATTCAGAGCCAACAGCCAAGGGAGTGCATCTGGAAGTGGCCTGTCTACCAGAATGTAGCCTTTACAGAGTTCATGATTGAAAATTAGAGGAAAGAAGAACCAGAGCCCTTGTTGATGAGGTCTTTAAAAAAGAAAAAAAATAGAACACCAAAATGTTTGCTGTATACACAGTGGTTATATTAAATAAACAGCTGTTCTCAGACAGGTGACCTAAGGACTTTTTGTGAGGTCTTAGGAAGCCCAAATATGATTATTAAGAACCTCAATAGCCTGATTGAGAGTTTGGGGTTTGTTTTTTGTCCCCCGCCCCCCAAAAGTTTATGGAGGTGAAACATGAAGAGTAACTATCCTAAATTGAACAATTTGGGGACATTTAGTACACTCACAGTGTTGTGCAACTGCCACCTCCACCTAGCTCCCAAACACTTCCATCATTCTAAATAAAACCCCTCACCCAGGAAGCAGTTTCTCTCCGTTCCTCCCTCTCCATCTCTGGCGACCGTCAAGCTGTGTTCTGTCTCTATGGATTTATCTATTCTGCATACTTCACATAAATGGAATTGTGTACTATCTGATCTTTTGTGTCTGGCTTCTTTCATATAACATGTTTTGGAGGTTCTGAGTTTGGGTTTTTTGGGGACATTTAAGCAATCACATGTATCAGACATCACAAACATTTTTCCATTGTAATCTGGACATAAAAATTACCTCTGGAGGCTTCTGAACAGACTCCTTTTCCTGTTCAAAACAACAATATTTTAGATTGTTACAGGAATGGCTTCATATATTCACAATCTGTTACATACAATTCTAGAAATTAAAATAAACTTACATCTACTTCTAAGCTACACAATCTCAGTTCCATTTATTTCCAATAATGGCTAATTAAAGTCTTCAGTTTTGATTGTGTACACTAGTTTCAACCGTTCATATTCATATTTCTTAATATTTACCATTACCTGTGGTGTCTAATACATCTGCATTAGAGAAACCTCAAGCTCTTCTTGAGAGTTTTATTTGCAAAATGGGAAAATGTGAGGATCCCTAAATATTTGCGTCTCAGGGTAACAGACAGAGAAACAACACAGAACCAACCCCGTCTGATGACTCTTTCTTCAGATTGCCCAGGCTGCTGGACTTTTGCAGACTTGAAGTTCTAAAAATAACAATAATAGTAATTAGGATTAATAATAAGTGGCTCTGGTGCCACTGTTTCTTAGGAGAATATCTTGGAAAGAAACTAAAACTGTGTGTGGGTTGAATCCTGGTCATAAAAGAAAATCCGGATTCAGGCAGTCACTTATGTGCTTAACTAAATTATAACACTGAGTTCTTTTAAAAGCAGAGGTGGTTAACTGTCCTGCCAATAACTTTAAATGTCCCACACATGTTAGAATAGCTGGAAAAACACTTAGGATTCTCCTTGTGATGTCAACATTTGAAAATAAACCAGCATTTTTCCATGGACCAGTGGTGTATCCTTTTATGTATACATTTAGACCAGGAACTTTTTTATTTTTTATTTTTATTTAAATTTTAGTTAATATACGAGGGGAACTTCTAAAATACTCACATACTATTTACATATAATCCTTGTAATTAAAATAAAGGACAGAAGTGTTACTTTTCAATTCACAAAGGAATCCATTTTCTGAATCTGGCCAAGTACTTCTTCATAGTTCTGATCGAGGCATACAAGAAAAATCCCTCTGGATGCCCATAATAATTCATTTGCTATCCTTGCAAAGGCGAAGTGACACTGTAAACATCCAGAGATTTTTTTCCCCTTCACATAACTAGCATTCAAGTGTACAGGGCTGGTCTTTTCAAAAACGGAAGGCAGGAATAGGTGACCAGTTTAGAGAGAGAAAAAAGCTCTAAGAAGCAGAATAACATATATACACAAACTTTTAAAAGGCAATTCTCATGTACTCACGTGTACATAAGTTACTAGACATGTCCAGTACCAAATAAAGTAAAAGACAATGGTGAGAAAAGAGAAGATCTCATCTTTGAATACTGCGCTGGAAATAGATTTTCCTAATTCAGACTTGAACTTGGATAAACATAGATAATGGGCCAGTTTACTACATGGAGAATGCAAAAAACTATTGCAGCCTTTCCAGCCATTCCGTCATCCTCTTGGGACTCTTTTCTGCTAGGGTCAAAATGCAAGCCAGTGCAAACCTAAATTCAAAGCACTGCACTTCCCATGAAAACTGAGGAAGGAAGGCTAAAGCCGTGCAAACACTTGGCACGAGATAACAGATAATGGTCAATGAGCAAGTATCTCTTTGTTAACTCACAACCCCTCCTGTCCCCGACATCCAACCACCACCCTTGCATTAATGTATTCAGGCCTCAGTCATCTGCTTCTCACAGTGGTCACTGTGAGCATGTCAGAAGCTTCCTCTCTCCCATTTATCAATGACATTTTCCACATTCAAGAACATGACTTACGAAAGACTATCGCACGGCTGGGTTTCAACAGAAGCACCAAGGGTTATTTTTCCATCACTAAAAGAAGAAAGAAAAGAAAAGGAAAAAAAAAAATGGAATGTGTGTGCTTCACAAGTAAAAAAACATATATATTCTAAGTAAGAAGAACTGTCAAAAAAACCAAAAAATTGTGCTAGGAAAGCTATTTCTCTTTTAAAATAGTCTTGTTTTTTTTTTTTTTTTTTTTTAACACAGGCTCCATGCCCAGCATGGGGCTTGAACCCACAACCCTGAGATCAAGACCTGAGCTGAGATCAAGAGTCAACTGCTGAACTTACTGAGAAGCAGGCAGAGAGAGAGGAGGAAGCAGGCTCCCCGCTGAGCAGAGAGCCCGATGTGGGGCTTGATCCCAGGACTCTGGGATCATGACCTGAGCCAAAGGCAGAGGCTTAACCCACTGAGCCACCCAGGCACCCCTAAAATAGTCTATTATATTTTCTTTTATTCGGTCTATTTATAAGGTTAAGTAACTGAGAACATGCTCCCTCAAAATTCTACTTCTTAATGGAGAAACTACTGTATCCCTGTCCCAAATCCTTCTTCCAAACAGCCTGGGCCACATGACCACTGCTATGGGGCTTGGGACCCAGTGGCAGCCCCCCATGACTTAGGACATAAAACTTGAGTCCCCTAAAATCTCTCTCTAACCTGAACACCACACCTCCCTGGACTCCTGTCCTAGGACTTCTTGCTTCACACCCTTTATTTCAATAATCCAGAACTGACTGTAGTGATTGATTCACACTGGTCCCCTGGCACATGCCTTACAGTTTCTTGTCTCTCACAGTAAAACCTGTGTCTGTAAATAAATTGCAATGCACTCTTGTGTTCGCTTGATCTACTCTGCTGAACATTTATATTGCAATGTTGGGTCATAAATGACATACCTTTCTTCGAATGAGGTCTCTGGTTGAGGAGGCAATTTTGCTCTTTCAGACGTTTCCACCTTAGATGTTGGCAGTAATGAAGGGACTGAAACTTGCAAGATGCTGGTGTGGAACTGTAATGTGATTAGAGAAAGTCAAAAATCCACTAAACAAGACAGAAGTCATAGAGAAAAAAAATTGAGACAATTACATGGTTCATCAAAAAAATTTCATACACCTATGTTTAAAAACACTATTCTTCTATTTATAAAATGGTCTCCGGATATAAACATCAATGACTGTTAAAATCAGAGAAAACATTCTGGAGGAAGGTCATTTTTGAACTTGGTTCTGAATAAAACATAATAAATACCATCAAGTAAGTCAGTAGTTGATCCTGACAACTTTAAGCCCTAGTAAAAATCTTGGTTCTAACTTTATGTAAGTCACTTAACTGGGCACCAGTTTTCTCCTCTGTAACATGAGAATGGCAATGCCTACCTTACAGGGTTGTCATGATTTGAGATGAGATTTGGGTAAAGTGCTTTGTAAACACACCTGTTTTCACTTTATTTTCTACCACTAGTCTAACACAGAATGTTGTTCAAACCAGGTTTTTTTTTTTTAAGATTTTATTTATTTATTTGACAGAGAGACATGGCGAAAGGGAACACAAGGAGGAGGAGTGGGAGAGGGAGAAGCAGGCTTCTCACTTCCCTGAGCAGGGAGCCTGATGAGGGGCTCCATCCCAGAACCCTGGGATCACTACCTGAGTAGAAGGCAGACACTTAACGACTGAGCCACCTAGGCACCCCCAAACCAGTTCTTCGTGGATACCACTTAAAACACTTGGCTTAATAATACTATAGCAGCAACAACAAAAATGCCTAATACACCTTCCTAAACAAATGCTTTGTGTATCCTAAGGATGGAATCTATGGAAGAAATTTTATACTCTGGGGTTAAAAAATTTCCAATGACTATACAGCAGTATGGTGTAAGAGCCCATTATAAACTAATACACGAAACACTTAAAAAATATTGTGATAAAAAAATAAAATTTTCCTTAGTGAATTCACTTTGCCAGTCAACCAACCAATTAGTGACTGCGCCTCCCTTCTGAAGACAGCCAGGAAGGTAGGGACTCATAACCTGGAACACACTTCTAGATGCCAATCAATCAACAACAGTCTCACCTTTGTAACCACATGTCTACAGCTGATGTCAACTCTCTCTAGCTTCTGAGAGTCCCTCAATCCCTGAGCTCCAAGCAACCCCCCATGCCCCACATATGATCAAAGAGACTGTCCCTGACCAACAAAGTTCACCAAGATAACTAAATAAGCAATACATTTAGCTCTGTGGTTTTTTGTCCCAGTTACTGAGCGGTGGTCTCATTCCTTGACACTAAGAGGTTATAGTCTGTTATTCTGTTATAGTCTGTTGTTCACCTCTTCACTAAGAGGTGAAGTCTGTTAAAATAATCTGATTGGGCCCAAGATGGAGTGGCTCATGTTAAGCTCCATGTCAGTAAACCCAAACTTAGCTGAGTTTCTGTGCTCCGCGCACCCAGAAAAGGCGGACCTAGGTCAACCAATTGGCACTTGCCTGCCCTTTGTAAGTTATCTGACCCACCCCGCCCCGAGATTTCCCTTTGCTGCACATAAGGAAAGTAACCCTACTTAACCAAGCAGCAAATGACTAGCATGATCCTCTGCTCCTGCTTCCTTCTGCCTAAAAAAGCCCTTCATTTTGTACAGATCCGTAGAGTTCCTTTCCATCTGCTAAAATGGACGTTGCCTGATTCATAAATTGCTGAATAAAGCTAGTAAGATGTTGCAAATTTACTCAGTTGAAGTTTGTTCTTTAACAAGTCCGATCTTGTTGCTTCACAATTTTTTTTTGGGGGGGGCGGATCTTTATGATTAGTTCTGGGCAAATTACTAAGCCATCATCCCTTGTGCTGTCAAGTTCACAGTAGCTCCCCGGGTTCCTAATCATGGGGAAGGAAATGGCTCCACTAACAAACTGATCCATTTCCTTGATTTCATTTTGAACTTAGGGCTTTAACTCCCAACTCCGATCTCCCTCCTAGCTCTTCTTTAACAACGTGGCTGAACACACTCAATCCTCATCAAATCATTCTGGTTCCAAACAAAAAGTCTCATTAAAGTACAATTCACATAGGAAAGACTTTTTTAGAGACTATCTGGGCAAATCTTACATGTAACATCTGCCATTCTGTAAACAGGCAGCAAGCACACTCACTGACTGTCAGATGTTATTTTTCCCGTCAGTAGAAATATATTTAGCACTTAGGGGATTTTCCCCCTCTTAAATATTTTTTATCCTTAACTAATTCTCTGCCTCTTTTTTCTAATTTTATTGGGATATCACTGACATGTGGTACTGTATAAATTTAAAAAAAAGAAAAGAAAAGAAAAGGGGGAAAGAAACATATTTTTTTACCTTGCGATGAGAACTTTTTGGATCTACAGTCTTAGCAACCTTCAAGCATACCAAACAGCAGTGTTAACTATAGTCATCACGTTGTACCTTATACTCCCAGCACTCACTTGTCTTATAACTGGAAGTCTGTACCTTTTGATCACCACCCTCCAATTTCCCCTACCCAGTAATCCTTATGACTGACATCTTTTAGCTCTCTCCTATAGTGAAGAGAGAAATGTTTCCTCCTTGAATTCATTTTCATGCAATTCAAATTTCATTTTCTCATTAGGTAATCAGCAGGAATAGACATGAAAAGAAAAGATGCCACTTGGTTTTTTTCTCACTGCATACAGTAAAATGTTAAAGGAAAGATGACCAAAAGGGGAATTGGAAAACATAAGGTAGCCAAGACTGTTTAGTTAAAAAACAAAAACAACAACAACAAAAACAATTTTTCCCATTCCTAGTTTCTCTAGACAGTACACTGCGCTAAAATTAAAAGTTCTAGGGCAAAGAGGGAGGTGCTGTCAGGAAGCCACGGGTGTGCCTAGGTTAAGACCTCAGGAAGACTTAAGGTACAGCTGTCTCATTGAAACCTTCAAAAAGATTGACAACTCTAAAAATAGAGGGATATTCCATAGCAGCCTTACAGAAAACTTAAGATAGAGAAAGTCTTATGGTGAAGATAACTGCGGGTATCCTTTACCTGATGGAGTGGATTATAAATTGATTCATAAGAAATTCCAAATGAATAAAATATTATACCAAATTAGACCAACAGGGACAGAGATAGTAGAAGGCAGAAGGCCCTGGACCCGTATAGATGCTTTTGCAGAAAACAACTCATCTGCAATTACAGGTTCTTTCTCCTGGAAATGGAAAGATGACTCCCAAGGAACAACCAAGAACCCAAAGGTCTGGGCCCTGTCAAGGAACTGGCCACACGGGCCTGGCTGGATTTGGGAACTGCTACCAGCTAATGATACCTGGGTGTCTTCCATGTCCATGTTCCCTCTTCTTGCATGGGAATGCCTCGTAGTTACAACGCCCACTCCACCACTGGGTGACACCTGTGTAGGGGACAAATGGCTTGGCCCTGAATTTCCTGGTTCTTTAAATGGAATGGAGCGCTACTCGAGAAGCCAAACCTGAGCAGCTGCACCTACACCTTGACCGGGTCTGGATGACAAGGTCTTGGGATGCGGAAGCCCGACTGGAATAAGACCAAGAGGTCTTTGACAAGGGGATGAGGACATTTTGCATGGGAGAGGGATATAAATGATTGTAGCCAGAGAGTGGAGGGCAGCTGTACTAGTCGAATATGGTCGCAGGGGTATATGCCATCCTACGTGTTCTTCTCAAATATGATATTATTACTTGTCCATCAAGAGGGGTCTTTGTTTCCTCTCTGTGAATGTGTGTGGGCCTGTGACTGCAGTAGAAGAGGATTTCTGAGTCATAGCATAAAAGATGATATAAATATGACCAGTCCTCTTATTGGGATGCTCATCCTTAGGATCTAAACGCTATGCTAGGAGAAAGCCAGGCAGTCACAGGTATTTCCAGCCAGGGCCTCAGCTGAGGTCCTGGCCAACAGTAGCACCAATCATGCGATACACAAATGGGTAGCCTTCAGATGACTCAAGCCTCCAGCCTTCATGCCATTCCAACTATTGCCCAGTGGAGCGAAGAAGAAATGTTCCTGCTGAGTCTTACCTACATCATACATTTGTTAGCAAAACAAGTGTTGTCATTTAAGCCACAAATTTTTGGGGTGGTTTGCAAGAGATAATGGAAACAGATTTTGGCACCAGCCTGATGTGAAAGAAAAGTAAATGAGTTCAAGACTAAGTATTCCTGTCCAGCTGCTTTTTTCCAAGTCTAAAGAAGTCAGGGAAGATTTTAGTCCAGAATTTTTCAGAGGCACCATTGTAAGTGACTAAAACCAACTTCTTTATATAATCTCACTTTATCCCTCTTCATTTATTCCCTATTTGTTCTTTACTAATAAAGATTATTATTGTGTAGATTATAATCTATTTAGGATGACATCTTTCTCCCACGTTCTTCCTGAATTATTTAAGCAATTTTGACATTGCCCAAGGTATTTATTTATTAAAGAGGGGGGAAAAAACAAATCTTTCAAATAAAGTTCTACGAGACTGAGTTTTGACACAAAAATTGCTAAGACTCAAGTCAGTAGCCACACTGAGAAAAGATCTCGTGTCTTTCATGTTGTCAACAGCATTTTAACCTTCAATGACACAGTCTCTTCACTACAAAGATAATGCTGAGAGTCTGTAAATACCTCTTCTGGAACACTTGTGTCAAATGGGTCACGACTAGGAGATCCCATGACTGGTGTAGATGATAGACTTTTCTCCAGGTCACTAAAACCCTGCGCATCCAGCAAAGTGGAGATGGAACCAGAAGTGAGCAGACCGTCAAAGTCGCCATCTTGGTCTAGGAAAAGAAGGAGAATGGCAGCTTTTCACTTACATTTCATTTTTGGAGGAAGAATACCAACTGAATATAAAAATTTTTCTCATCCTAAAAAATCAAAAGTGAGTTTCCTCTGAAATCCTTAGAAAAATAACAAGAGGGCCTCTAGGAGACATGTTAAACTGTGAGCACCTGACGCCTGAGGGTGGTATTAATAGCTACCATCACGGAATCACAGCCTTGAAATCAGAAGTTAATTCAGTCCAACAACCTTCCCTAATTTTGTGTTAGAATTTGGGGCTTTACATATTTCAGTTCAGAAACAACCAAGCTGGAGAATATCAGTGATACAACAAACTAATTCTTTTTTTTTTAATCTTTTTTTTTTTTTAATTTATTTATTTGTCAGAGAGAGAGGGAGAGAGAGTGAGCGAGCACAGGCAGACAGAGTGGCAGGCAGAGGCAGAGGGAGAAGCAGGCTCCCTGCCCAGCAAGGAGCCCGATGTGGGACTCGATCCCAGGACGCTGGGATCATGACCTGAGCCGAAGGCAGCCGCTCAACCAACTGAGCCACTCAGGCGTCCCCAACAAACTAATTCTTAACAGCAACACAGTCACCATGAGAAACTCAATATTCATCATTCATCATTTCTGTGTTTTTTTAAATTAATTTTTTAATTTTTTTATAAACATATAATGTATTTTTATCCCCAGAGGTACAGGTCTGTGAATCGCCAGGTTTACACATTTCACAGCACTCACTACATCATTTCTGTGTTCTTAAAAAAAAAAAAAAAAAACCAAAACCACACACACATAAAGAAAAAAAAAAAAACAATAGGCAATCTTCTGATTCCTTAAGATGATCCTTCTGTGCCATTTATTTTAAAGCAGAACAGCCTTATGGACAAATGCAAACATATACCCAGCAAAGCGGCCAACTTTGAGAACTACTTCTACATCTCCAGCAATGAAAAGGATTAGGTGCTGACCAACTATGTCAGATATTCTTTCTTAAAACCAAAAATTGATGCTTAAAACACTACTCTCTGAATAGTACAAAATGGCAAATCATAAACTCATTTAAAGCTGTTAACTAGACTTACCTTCTTAGATTCTTATTAGGCATTTATTCTAATTTCATTAAAATGTAGGTATTATTGGCATTCTCTAAGGACTAAGTAAATACTAGTTAGAAATCACTGTTTATAAACTCTTCATTAGAACAGGACATAATTTTCAGTGGTGGTTAAAGTAAGTACATGATGTCCAATAGTTTTCATCATGAGGTACTATGATGAGAATACTTAAACATTAAACCAATTACATCAAAATCATATCAAATGTACAGGATTGTTAAGTTTCAAATACCACACCAAGTGTTGGCAAGTCTGTTCACCAGCTATAACTCTGATACACTTCTGTTGGCAATGTAAAATAATACAACTAACTTTGGAAAAGAAAACGAAAAACAACCTCTTTTTGCTACACATTCTATATGCATTAAAAAAGATGAAAAAAAAAATACATGAGGGGTGCCTGGGTATCTCAGTTGGTTAAAAATTAATCACTTGTTAATTTGCAATATTGTCTAAAAAGAGACACTCTCTTGAAGGTAGAGAAAATGCTGAGTGATGAGAATCACCGTAAGAACACTGACAGAGGTTCATTTGCTTGCTCATTTGGGTATTTACAAAATTTTAACATACTAACATAACTAAGTCCTGTGGAAAATAAGATGAAGATCCATTTTTTTTTCCCTCTCAGAAACCCTCATCTGAAGTAGGATTTTCTTTCTTTTTGAACTCATCGAAATTAAAATTCCAAAATCTGAGTATTTCACAAGTATCTCTGAAAAAATTTATTACTCATGTTTACTTTTAGAGCAAATAACCCCACCTTGCATTGCTAATTAACAAGAAAACTTCCAAAGTTCTTAACACATTTGTTTTAAATGACCCCCAGAGATTTTCCACATTTGAGGATGGCCAACTGAACCATGCACAGATAAAATAATACCACATCAAAAGGCATAACCATTTTATTAAGTTTTTAATTCTAATTAACATACAGTGTAATACTAGTTTCAGGCATACAATACAGTAATTCAACACTTCCAAACATTACCCTGTGCTCATCCCAACAAGTGCACTCCTTAATCCCCATCGAAGCATGACTATTTTTACTTAGATGTCTCATGGTTTTGGTTTTATTTTATTTTATGTCTTAACACATTCAAAGCTGAACACAATCCCCCTTAATCAGTTCAGTGCTCCCTCACTAGGCTTTGCTACCTTGGTAAATGGAATCATCATCCACCTGGTCGCTTTAGTAAAAAATGTCACTCTTTTTTGATTTTTTCCTCTTCTTCACTCTCATCTAATTCATCACACCACTGTGTTAGTTTGAACACCAAAATATGTTTCTAATCAGTACCATTATTAACATTCCATTTGGAATCCTGTGAGAGCCTCTTAACTGGCTTCTCTTCCTTCCGATACTGCTTCCTCCTCCCAATATGGTCCATTTGTTACGAAGATGCCGCGGACTTGTAAAAACCCTTCAGCGGATTCCTCTGGGCTCACAGAGCTGAATGCCTCACATTGCCTGACCTGGCAACGCTAACTTCTATCTGCTCGGCTCATCTCCTCTCATTCCCCACCCCCGCCCCCGGATCACCACCTTCCAGTCAGTCACAATGGTCTTTTTACTTATTAAATACACCAAGCCCATTTTCCCTATTTAAAAAACAAAAAGATTTTATTTATTTATTTTTGAGAGAGAGAGAGAGAGAGAAAGAAAACATAAGCCAGGAGGGAAGGGTAGAAGGAGAAGCAGACTGTTTGCTGATCAGGGAGCCCAATGCAGGACTCGATCCCAGGACCCTGGGATCATGACCTGAGCTGAAGGCAGACGCTTAACCCACTGAGCCACCCAGATGCTCCTCCCCACAGGCTCTAGAACACACTGTTCTGTCTAGAATGCTATCTGATGACCTCTACACAGAGGTTCTCCTTGACCAACCAGTCCACAGTATTCTCTTTGGCCGACTCACCAAGAAAGTGTGTGATATTGTTTCCTAATGATATTGTTGAATGAATGAACAAACGAACTATTTTGGAATAATGGATATTTCAGGAAAATGAAACCAAATGTTAAAGTTTATAGCCACTTAAAATCAAGTAAAGTAGAAAAACCTATAGAGTTACACTACCTTTTTTACCTTGGGTCAGTATCACTGTATCTTGCATTTTCTTATACCTGTTCAGGCACTGTCGAAGATCTTCTATTTTCCGATCCTATTAATAAAATAAATTGTCATCTTTAAACTATGACTTTAAACAGTAAAAGTAATTGCAACACAAAGAATAGGGAGACATGAATTATTTACATTATTCAAGGAATATTTCTAAACTTTAGTAAAACTGGTAATATCTAAAATAGTTTTCCTACGTACATCAGAGATAGAGAAAAAGTACCTCTAAATTTAGAGATCCTATCCTTCAGCTGCCATCTTTAAAAAACAAAAACAAAACAAGGTAATAAGATACAAAACAAAAACAAAAACAAAAAACAAGAAAAAAGTCAACTTTAATTATTCTCCTCTCCAACTTAAGGGTCAGGTCTTGAAAGAAAGATCTACACCTGTTGTCTTTACCTGCTGTCATCAATCAAAATCTGGCCTTTCTCTTCTCAAAACACTCAGCCAAAGTTGTACCAGTTAGTCATCAGAGACTTCATATTTACTAAAAAAAAAGACCACTTTTCATCCTTTTTCTAATTTAACCTCTGATACCTGACTGACCCCACTCTTTCCTCCTTCTTTTTCCTTCACTTTTCTTTCCACTTTCTTTTCTTCTATTTTGATTTCTTAATTCCTTGACCAGATAGATATTCTACTTCCACTATTCCCACTATCTACCCAGTCCAGTCTATAAAATGTTAGTGCTTTAAGATTTTGTCCTTTACCCCCACTCTTGTGGGTTCTAAAAAAATGGGTTCCCTAGCTCTTCCCTCACTGGTTTTGGGCCTGGCCATGTGACTTGCTTTGGCCAAAGAGATATCAACAAATGTGGTTAGGGTTTGCTCTCTCTCTCTCTCTCTGCTCCAGGGAACCTTCACTATGTGAAGAAGCACAGACTAGTCTACTGGAAGACGAGAGATCATTTGGAAAAGAGACATCCCAGATGGGCCCAACCTACCCAAGTGTGTTAATCACAAGACATGTGAATCACACCAGCCTAGACCATCCAGCTCCATCCCACCTACCAGCTAACTGCAGAGATCAACAAAGCCAGCCCAGACTAGGAGAACCACCTAGCCAACCATCAGAAGTATGAGAAATAATAAATGTGACTTGTCATGGACCAAAAGCTAACTTACATATCAACTATAGTTTAGTCCCCGAAAATCTACAATTCTGTATTTTTCCTAAAATTGATGGGGTTCATTCCCTACCCAATCTATAATTATACATTAACCCCCAAATTTAGATTCATTTTCCAACTTTCTATGAGAAATCTCCTTTTAAAAGTCCCATGAGCACATCAAAGTGAATGTCTCTAAAATTAAGCTCATTATTTGCCCCTGGTACTTGAGCCTCTGCTTAGATTCCCTTAACTCTTTGAGGGCACTATCATTCACCTCGTTACTCAAACTAGAAACTTGTTCTCAAATCCAAAAAAAAAAAAAAATTTCACAGATTTTACTTACTTGAGACAAAAAGAGGGTGAGGGTGAGAGAGAACAAGCAGGGGGAATGGGTAGAGGAAGAGGGAGAAGCAGGCTCCCACAGGGAGCCTGATGTGGGGCTCAATCCCAGGAACCTGTGATCATGACCTGACCGAAGGCAGGTGCTTAACCAACTGAGCCACCCAGGAGCCTTCAAATCCAAAAAAATTTTTTCAAAAATCCTGTCAACCTGTGTAAATGTCAGCTTCATATACCCCTCTACCTTATCTCATTCTGAATTTTCCCAACATGCACTGGGCTGTTCCAAGCCTGGGCTTTTGAGACATGTTTGGCTCATAGATACTCTCCTTAGAAGCTTTCATTTTCCTGATGAACAACTCTTGCCTTTCCTCAGATTTTGCTCAAATGCAACCTCTTTGAAGCCTTCTGGAACTACTAAAAACTTATGTCAGCGTTGGTGCTCCGAAAGCAGTTTGAATGTCTAGTAAGCCCTCAGTCAACACTGGGAGATTTGTTTGTTATGATGCTTTTTGAAAGAAAGAAATTAAGACTAAATGAATTTGTGATTACTTTTTAAAAGTAAAAGCTATGGGGACACCTAGGGGACTCATTTATGCGTCTACCTTTGGCTCAGGTAGTGATCCCAGAGTCCTGGGATCAAGCCCCATATCAAGCTCCCTGTTCGCTGTTTTTCACTCAAATAAGTAAAATCTTTTAAAAAAAAAATAAAGTAAAAACTACATGGGCCCCTTGCTAATGACTTTCCTTTTTATTCCATAGTGGGAAAGACTAGCAAAAAGAAACCTATATACATGTGGGTGGAGAGGGCAATGAGTTTATTTCCTAATAAAGAGCAAATAAAGAGAATGAAAGGCAAAAATAGAGTAAAACAGAGAACGCAAGAATTAGAGAAAGAAACAAGATGAGACAAAAAGATCAAGGCAAAGTTCTTTGGCAGTTGTTTTTTTACTTCCTTGAAATGACTCTTTCCTTGGGAAAATGCCTCCTTGTTCTATTCATTGAGTAACATGAGGTAAGAGTAGTTCTGATGATGGGAGCTGAACCAGACTGTTGCTGTCCGCTGGATATATGGCTGATCAGGTAGGCCGTGAGAAACACCTTGCTTTTAGAGGACACTGTTTCCCTGCTCTAGGCAGAATGAAATCAGGGAAGCAACAGGAAAGAAGACTCTGGAGACCCTGGCATTTGGCCAACAAAGCTAAAAGACAGCCTAGGGCCATATTTTATTTCATGGTGCCCATGCCTCTGTTTTTGTATCTCACCTCTCAGGAGAACAGAGACAATCCCTCATGTGAAAGAATCCAGGAGTGTGAAGGAAATGATATGAAGAAAATCAACCTCATCAGGAAGCTAACAGCTGTCATGGGCCACCCCTTTCAGAGTTCATGCTAGCCCAGAAAGGATGCACTATGGGCTGTATCCTTTCTCTCATTTCCCACCTGAATATAAAGAAATGATCTGAGGGCTTGAACATTTTTCCAGATTCACAGGGAGGTGGGGGAGGGACATCTCAGTGGACCCAGTGCTGCCAGTCACCGCTCTACCCACACTGTCACAATGACAACTGCCATCACCGAGAGCAGGCAAACGAGGGTAGAAAGGGAGAATGGTTGTCCTTCAATGTCAGTAGTGTGTAGGGTTCTTCCAACCTGACATATCTCAAGAAAATGCATGGAATGATGAAAATGGTGGTACATACCCACATAAATATTTTAATTTCATTTAGATACCTTTTCTTCATTTGCTGCCATCAAAGATTCCACAGCCTTTTTCATTTTTTGCACTTCAATATCTGAAAATATCACAACATCATGTCAGAAGTCAGTTTTGTTAACGTGTGTGACAATAACAAGGGGCTGACTCTTCAGACTGAAATGTTTTAATGAAATGTTTACCGTCCATATCCTCTTTTGGGAAAAATCTGAAAAATGAACACCTTCCATGTCGCCTGAATAGTCATCACTCCAGAAAGCAAACAATAAGGGTGAGAGCTAACTACCCTCTCTCGAAGCAACAACAAAATCCTCACGAGAACACAGAAGGTGAAATTTCAGTGCTACAACCACGAAAACACAGTTTTTCAATAAGAAAAAGAAACCTAGAAAGCAGTGGGTGAAAGCGATGGACAGTGTACATGATGACATAAGCAGCGGACAAGATACTCAGTTTTAACCAAGATGGAGACATGAATGGCAAGAGCCTGATGGAATGTGGCATCTATAGTAGTCATGCTATGAAGTTGGTTGTAGGTTCCATACAGAAGGATAAGTACTTTGCTTCATCTATAAACATCATTTCCGACACTATTTTAAAAGGTAATTGTGATTTTTCCTTAAAATTTGACAGTCAAATACAAAAGCACATTACTTTAATAATAAAACAACCAATATTTTAAGATGAAATGTCAACCTAAAATGAAATCACAAATTTAAAAAATTCAAACAGAAAAAAAAATTGAGCTAAGGTTACCTGCTTCTAAGGAAAAAACAAACAAACTACTACTTAAGGTAAGTTTTAAAATGCATCATTCATCGCTGATACAACATTTTCAATATGAAGGTATATTCTGTAGAAATTGTCTTTTTTTTTTTTTTTTTGATGCCCAATTCTCTGGACGTAAGAATTCAACATCTGGAGGAAAAAGCCTATTAATTAAGGATTTATCTCAATGATGCATTAGATAATCTGGGTTCTGTTAATCAGCCTAGGTACAATCTCTTTTCTAACACCAACAGGGTATGTTTAGTTCCTAATGTAGATCTCAGGGAAGAAGTGGGCTACAAAACTTTGAAAAGTAATTTTCTCCTTTGACACTCTTGTCTCCTGAACTACAAAGGAAATTCTTCCTCACCTCTGCTACTCTGGGTGTTCTGCTGTACCCTGTGGAGCAAAAGGGCTGAGTCAGGAAAAAAAAAATCAGCAAAATGACCTTTTACTCCTTGTTTTTACTGTTTGTTTATTTACCCTCTATTTTGTGCACTCTGAAGAAATGGAGAGCTTATCGATGAAGCAACTTCACATCTTTGGTGAGAGAAATGTTTTTAAAACACATGCAAAAGAACAGTCCAAGTAGTACTTTTGGTGAATGTAAAGGCTGATGGAAATACACCAAAAACCTTACTTTTGTCTTTGAGCTTCTTTTTAAAATTTTCATCTGTGCAGGAAAACCCATCGAATTGGAAGTTAGTATATATATTACAACAATAAATACTTTTAAAGTACTATTATTTAGTCTTTTGCCTAAGATAAAGAAACTAACCCTATAAAAACTGAATATTAAACACTATTTTGTGGCTTTAGGAATGGTACTGCAATACATGATGCTCTGTGTAAGGTTAGAAAGAGAAGAGAATATAATTCATCCAAAGACCTAAATTTGAGTTCCTACCTCTGTCACTTCTTCTCTGTGAACCCTGATTTCCTGGTATATTAAAGTTAGGTCTGTGAAATACAAGCAGTCCTTACATTCTACGGGGTGAAAACCGTTACATTAGTGATGTTTGGTTGTAACATTTCCATTACAGGTCAGCACATGGCTTTCCTGAACGTGCCCAGCACATGGCTTATGACACATGAACCTCACCACTCAAATTCAATGACACTGACACGGTCTATCTCCTGTTCAATGAGATGAGTCCATTGATCACGCAGTGAGATCTTATGCCAACATCAGATTGCTATGAAGTTTCTAAACATCACTCCCGACCCTTGCATTTATCTGGCTGTGCATTGGCAATAAGCAGTTCATAGACCGGTGTCCGTCTTTGGGCACCACTACTCCAACACGTCCCCTAGCCCACAACATTTTATTCTTAAATTTTTTTATTCTTAAACATTTTATTCTTAAAACCCTAAAAGCATGACCTATCTGTGAACCCTTTAAAGACTGCACAATTCTAGGGATGCCTGGCTGGTTCAGTCAGGATAGTATGTGATTTTTGATCTCGGGGTGGTGAGTTCCAACCCCATGTTGAGTGTAGAGCTTACTTAAAAAACAAAAAACTACAACGCCAGAATTCTATTATATGCCAAAATACACAATGGGGGAAAATCCTTCAATGGTTGATGAGTTGAGCTTTCTGATCCATAGGGAATTGCAACTACAGGGATATAAAGCCAGGGTATTCTAGAGCCAAGAAAGACATTATAGGTAACCCAATTGAAGCCCTCATTGTTCATAGAGTGAGGTTACCAATGCTCACATAAAAATGTACTAAAGCTACACTCAATGGAATTTTTAGTTTCAAAAGAGTCAGAAGTTGCTTTGGTAGCTTGCATGCCACAGTAATTTATAATAGCAAAGAAAGGTAAATCAAACCTAGTGTTGTCAGGTGTTCTGTGCGTTTATATTCCCAAATATAACATAAAAACACATTTCATTCAAGTTTTTTTCTATCACATAAATGTGTATTAAAAATGACAGTCCGTACAATATTCAAGACGAACTTCCTCAGTTATGAGAAAAATTTTTGATAAATTCACACACGTTTTTAAAAGAGAGGATTATTTTTGCTTTCTAGCAGGTCGAGGGCTCAATCCACGATAAGAAATTTTCATTGATCTTCCAAAGAAGCAAAGTCCTTTCTTCTCTCAAAAGGGTAGGATCGGTTTCTAAATCTCTTAGTTCGTGCTGTTTCAAGTTCAGTTCAGAGGGAGATAATCCTGGGACATGATAATGTTCCCTTTTAATGCTTTCTGTCACTTCCTTGTACTGTGATCTAAACAAGAACTGTCTAGGCAGAATTTACAACTTAGTAATCTAAAATAAACACCTCATAAAGTACAGAGTTGCCCTCCTCCAGCTGCTGAAGAGGAAGCTACTAGATCCCCAGGCACAGGGAAGAGTTTCGGAGGAGGCCCTGCTGTCCTGGCCTCAGCTGGTTTCCGCTACCCCTCTCCTTTCTCTGAAAGGACTCACCACTGACACGGGGTTCTTTTGCAGGTGTGGGTAGTAAGGGAGGGCTGCATAGGGAGGTTTCTAACAAAGTAAGAGAACAAATGTCAAATGTATGTACCCACCTCGATCGAGAATTTCCACCCCTTCTCCTTTCATCTTGCACACCAATTTTTCCTGTAGCCTTTTTACTTCAGATTCCTTCTCCTCCAGCTGTTCTTTTAAAGATGCCAGTTCGTCCTACAAATGATAAGCTCATTTTAAAACAGTGGATTATGACTAAAGGAGAATATTCAGGGAGCATGTTAACTCTTAAGTCAATAATGAGTTTTTGGGAATGAAACAAAAAACAATAGGAATCTAGATGCAGACTTCAGAAACCAGACAGTGGCAATAGGAAGCAGGAAGCAAGACAATTAATGAATGTCAATGTCTAATAATTCTGGTATAAGTGTTTCAAGTTTCTGTGTGACCAAATTAAAACAAAATGCTTTAAAGTGTAATTAGGACCTGGGTAGCCCTAAGGTTTAAAGCTTATGTTAAACAAAAAAAAAAAATCTCCCCCAGTTAATCAAGGATGATAATCAAATTAGACCCCGAGTGTCATAAAAGCAAAATAAAATGCAAATTGGAAAATATATATCAAGACTTGACAGATTTATTTAGTATTTCAAGATGGCATTCATGTTCCCTGAATATGAACAAGGCAGAGCTTAATTAATGGGTAAGGTAGCAAGTGATGAACAATGTTAGCCAAATCATGGGACTAACTAATTCATCTTCATCACCAAAATAAAAGGACAGAGTCTCCCACAATAATGGAAATAACATATTTTAAATCCCCCTCTTCTTTTTTACTATGTAGCTATTAAAGATTCCAAGTCCAACATTCTATTTACTAATGTTAAATTTTCAGTTTAATTTTGGTGAAGAATTAGCTTTAGCAAACTGAAATTTTGCTGGTTGTATTTAGCACAGAAAATAAAGCTATGCAGTGCTAATAAGTGTATTTTTATAACTGATAAACATTTTATTTTCAGTCTCTTAATGTAGATATTGTGTTTAGTACTATGAGAAGATCTCCAAAGAAGCAAGAAAGCTGGCCCTATACTTTTTACTTATGATAGGCACGGATCCCAAGTACGAGGAATTTTCAGTAGCACTGGCAAAAAGCTTCTTTACAGCAGTAATTTCAACTCACTATCACGATATAGTTAACCTGTAAGAAAGTCCCAAAGGAAGAAGCAGTCTGATGCGAAATGGATATTTTTTCCTAGGTGCATTTTTACAACTATTTTACCAAGCTTGGATCTCAGATACTCTAAAAGGGTGAGATCGAATTTCTAAATGAATATTATTATTTTGCCCACTTATTATTTTTCATTAATCATTTCATATGTTTCTGAAAACATCAGGGATCGCACTGTCCCTTCTATCAGCTTTTTAAAATTTATTTTTAAAAAAACAGATGACACACACACGATGAATGCACATGCTACTAAAAACACTATCACGGCAAAACAGCGCAAGCGAGAAAGCAAACAGGCCCAGGACCCCATTACCCAAGTCTACTACACCTTCAGTGACTCCCATTTTTGTTCCATCCGCTGCTTTTCATACTGCATCTGACCCACCTTGATTTTCATGCTAGAAAGTTTGGCCATTAAAGACTGGTAGAGAGACAGAGGTGTGAAAGAAACCACAGATAGAAAAAGACAAGCCTAAATATCCAAGAAAATAGTATCGGTTTATAAAGGAGGTTAGGTTAACTAACAGAAATAACAGGTTATGTTTCACTAGATTAGTTAAAGCCCCGATTTTTTAAAATTCAGAATAGTGGTGTTCAAATTCAAGAAAGTCTCCAGCTTGGGGGGAAATTTCATTCACTTGTAAGATACCTTCTTTATCATCTATTGAGTTGAGAACTTATATTATTGATCATAGATAAGTGAGTCAGGTTGTTTACAAATTTTTGCAGTTGAGAAAACTTACCTTGGTTGATTTCAGCTTTTTTTCATACTGAAGTCTTTCATTGTCCATTTCACTGACTCTTAACCTCAAATCATTGATCTCTTGCATTAGCCCCTGTCAAAGAAAGAACAATGAAACACATTAGGAAAGCAGCAAGACACCTATGTAGGCCAAAATAGCAGCTTGGAAACCTAAAGTCAACAAGCCCCTGGGTTCAGGTTGTATGAATTGGATCAGACAAATGGAAATAAATGTATCTCCCTGAGACCCAAAGCATCTTTCTAGTTAAAACACTATTTTAAATTCTCCATGCATCTGGCCTACAATCATGAGATTATGGAAATCAAAGGTAATTCTTTAAAATTTAAATTCAAATAATTAACATATAATGTATCATTAGTTTCAGAGGTAGAGGTCGGTGATTCATTAGTCTTATGTAACACCCAGGCTCATCACATCACGGGCTCTCCTTAATGTCCATCCCCCTGTTACCCCATCCCCCACCCACTACCCCTCCAGCAACCCTCAGTTTGTTTCCTATGCTTAAGAGTTAAAAGGTGACTTTCAATTATGATTAACAAAGGTAGCTAATCGCATACATCAATCATCAGCTATTTTTGGACTAAAAATCACCACATAGATTCCGACTTTAAAATTTAACTAGAAAAATTTTCTTTAGTAAAGCCATCTACTTTTAGGGCCTTTTCAGTGATCTGTGGATTATTTATAAAAACATTTTTACAATTTCTTCCTTTGTCTAACAAAAATATAGATTGTTCATCAACCCAGTCTGGGAGAATGGAATGGAATTTAAATCCTTTTATTGTTTTTTTGAAATGTAAACCTTTTAAACCAAGGATTCTCAACTTGAGGGTGGATGAGGGCCCTGTAATTTACAAATACATTGTCATAACATGAATGTTACATTTGGAACAGGAAAAAGAAAATAATCCTAAGGTTTTCATAATACAAATACAGCCAGATGCTTTTCTCTTTCACATTAAAAAACAAAACAAAACAAAACAAAAACAAAAACTAATTTGCTTGTAAAATTTGTCTAAGTGTTCTGAGAAACAGTAACATATTTTTGTCTAGAACCCAGATAGTAGGAAAGAGAATCAGAATGCCACACAATACCAACTTCAATTCTGTGGGAAGGATTTCTTTTTTTATTACAAGCCATCAAGACCCCATCAATGGTAAACATGTTTTTATTCCTCACTTTACAAGTCCTCTACTCCTGAGCCACAAATAGATGACAGAATTATACAAAAATGCCATAAAAAAGAAACAATACCATAAGAAATAAAACTTTCTTACTAAACTTCTATGAGTAATGATTCACACATGGGGAAAGGGATGCCTTTCCTAAATTACTTAACAGTACTATATAATAATTACTCATTAGTTATTATAATTTTCTTTTTTTTTTTTTCCTAAAGAAATGGGGGGAAGAAGGAGAGACATTTGAAGCAGACTCCCGCTGAGCATGGAGTCCTAGGAGAGGCTCAATGAGATTCTGACCTATCAGTCAGAGGCTTAACTGACAGGGCCACCCAGGTGCCTCTAGTACAATTGTTATTAATACAGTATTTCAGTAAGGGAACAGCTATTTTCTCCTTTCACGAATGAGGTCAGGAACTGTTCGACATCATTTAATAACATTTTAGTTGTGATTCCTTATCTACAGGGTCAGAATTCAAGTCTAAGGAAAAAGTCAGTTTCTCCCATTTATTTATTTCCCATTTATTAATCATTCTTGCATACTAGAATTCTTAGTGACCTTCCTTCATCTCCTGGTCTTTTTAATATATATCTTGCCACTTTTTCATGGTTAGCAGTTTTGAATTCCTATTTGGTATTGTCTTATTTTACCACTTCTTTTAGAAATAGTGACAACTTGCAAAAAGAAGTAACTGAAGAAAACAGAATTATAAGTTGAGATAATTTTTCTATTAAAAAACAAACAAACAAACAAACAAACAAACAAACCCTACCCAAATTTCCCTTCTGGCAACACTATAAGTATGAATGTAAATCTCCAACCTGAAAGAAGTCCTGTTTTTCCATAGTCACTCAAGCTGGAAAATCTGGAAATAGCTCCTTAATATAAAACTTTAAAATAATGGAATTCAAATTATTTCCAATTCAGTTCTTTATAAAAAAGAAAATCCCTGTTACTAGTCCCTTTTTCCGCTCTGAGTAACTCTTCAGGCTCCACAGAAACGCAATTTCTGGCATCTGTACTCTTACCAGAAGGGGGCACTGCTGAATAGTCTTAAGCATCTCCTATCAGCCATTCTAAGCAAGTCTTCAAAATTCCAGGATTTGAACACTTTTACCCCTAATCTTTCAGAAGTGCCTATATTTCTTCCCCACTTCAATATTTTCTTAGAAATTAATCTCCAAATAATCTAAAATTCTAGGACAAAGTTAAGAAATTTTGGATTCATGAAACAGCCAGGGAAACTTTTGTTTTTAAAGGAGGCTCCAGACCCAATATGGGGCTTGAACTCATGACCCTGAAATTAAGAGTTGCATGCTCTACTGACTGAGCCAGCCAGGCGCCCCCCAAACATTTTATTTTTATTAAGAGAACAATAATAGGAAAATGAGCATATTCGATTCGGTTTTAATTTTGAGGACTATTTTATTTATTGTCATATGTAATAAGGTTGATCAGAGTACAGCTTATAATCTCTAGATATGCATGCAGTATTTTACCAATAGTGTTGAATGTATTAGAAAATTATCAAGGATTGAGTTTACTGAAAGTTTGATGACAGGATCACTTTGCTTATGATTGAAAATGCACAAATGAAGCAAGGAAGCACCAGAAAAAAAAGTTTTATTTAAAAAATGCAGAGGGGGCACCTGGGTGGCTCAGTCACTTACATCTCTGACTTGATCTGCGGCTCAGGGTTATGGGATCGAGCCCCACGACAGGTTCCACACTCAACACAGAATCTCTTGAGATTCTCGCTCACCTTCTCCCCTGCCCCTCCTCCCACTCACGTGCTCTTTTTCTCTCAACTAAATATTTTTTTTTTTAAAAACGCAGACAAACTCAAGAGATGTGACTATTGCTCTGGAGTCTTACAAAAAAATCCTAACACATCTACTTCGATTTAGTCCCAATGCTTGGTTAACATCCCAGATCCAAATTAACCAGTTGTGCAGGTTGACTCCCCCTCAACTTTATGTACACAATGGAAAGGGCCAACTCTTGACCAGAACACTGCAACTTCTTTCCCTGCACCAGAGTAACCTCGATGGCACGCCATCCATCTGTTGACTGAACTCTGTCGTGTTATGCAGCAAGTGTGGAGTCAGGAAACAACAGAGAAGAAATAGAAGAAAATGTCCAAACGGATTTTTCCAAGAAAGCACAAATGGGACAATTTTAGAGAAACTAGGTGACTTTCTCGGTTCTGTTCTAAGAGCCCCAGCCTCAATCAAGTGAGGCACATGGTCATATAGGTGACTGACAAAGAACTTTAGAAGATTAAACGTGAACTAAGTTGGGGATTTCCTTTTGCTGTTGAGGAAGTAACACATACGCCAAGACTTTCCATTACAGTTCCATCTTTGGCAGAAAATTTAATTTGGAAAATAGCAATGGAGTAAATCTCACTAAAGCCAGTCTATACGGGACTTGCCCACAGTGGGTAACATACCTAAGGTACCCTGTTATCATGATGGTACAGAGTTGGCTTCAAAGAACCGTGTGCAATGAAAACAGAGGGGGAAGAATACTTAAATGAGTTCTTCTCTCCGCTTCTTGGGACCCAGTTTCTAATGCAGTATGACAACTTTCCATACTCCAACCAAGGAAACAAAAGAGAGAGAAATGAAGAAATGTCCCTGGGAGATAAGGGAGTCCTGCAGATCCTCAGATTTTTTCCAAATAAACAGATTTCAAACGGATATGCTCTCTTTTCCCAACAACAAATAATAAGCAAATAAAAGACCCAGATTAACAATAAAACAGTCCGAAGAACAAAACATGTTTAACCCCAAAATGGGTACTTCGAGTTGTAGAATCTATCCCAAATTTCACAAAAGTATAGCGAGCTTTATTTAATTGGTATGATTTATGTGTGGAAGAGACCTAAAGTAGAAGGCCAAACTAAATAAACTCTAAAAATCTGATTTTTGTCATTATATAATAAAAGCATGTTCTCTGTATTTTCAAACTTACTTATTATATAGCAAATAATCAGTACAACTTAAAAATGGCTACTAGTAAAGTGATACACTTAAACCCATTATTTCCATAATGAAGAAAACCGCTATGGATGGAGAGGAGGACAGACAGACAGACGAACAGAGAGAAGCTCCAAATGTCACAAAGTCAAAAGTTCTTTCTAAAGACTAATGAAAGGATTAAAATTTCATATAAAAAAAAACAATTAAAAAAAGGTTATGAACAACAACAAAAAGTCTCACAATAAATATTGCCATGAGCATTTAGTGATTAAAAAGTCAATGTAAAAAAAAGCCAATGTAATTAAAGATTATTCCTGAAAAGGAGCACGGATGAACGAAAGCATGTAGTAATTAACTACCTCCCCTCACACCTACAAGGAATTTCAACTTGCTCTGGAAATATGTGTATGACATACACACATGCAGATGCATATGTACGTAAGGGGGAGGGCATCACTTACCTCAGTGTCTCTGAACCTATCTTCATAATCCAATCTGTCCTTCTCCATAGCGGTCAGTTTAAGCTTCAAGTTAGATATTTCAGCCATCAGATCCAACTTTTGAGTTTCTAAGGATGTCCTACTCAGAAGCTCCTATTGGAATTTAGGAGATACACTCAAAACTTGTTTTATTACAAATCACCACATATGGTTGTGTCTTACCCCTGCAAAGCAGTAACTATCAAGTCGGGAATGTGGTAAGGGTTAATCACTAAACAGATAAAATTTGAAAAAATTATCTGCTCCTGTGAACCTCCACTGAGCAGAACTAAGTATGCGCTTGCTTACTGGGGAGATGTACATATGCTCTAGATACATACGCAGAAATCTTAAATGCTTCAAGGCCTGATGAGAACACCGATGCGGACAGGGTCGCTCTGTGTCAGGCACTGTTCTGACGTGCTTTAAGTGGTTCGATCCTCAGAACAACCTTCTAAAGTAGAAACTCCTAAAGATAACTCATGAATTATCCTTGTTCAACAAATGAGGAAGGTGAGGAACAGAGAGGCTGAAAACCTGCCAAAGGTCATACAGCAAGGATGTGGCAGAGCAAGGACTCAAACGGAAACAGTCTCCCTCCAGTACATACCCTATCCGCTATATTATAGGTCCTCTCGTCCACGAGCAGTGTGTGTGTGTGTGTGTGTATTACAAGTTTGGGTTTGTTTCTTTTTCCCCAGTAAAAGTCACATACGGTACTTACTGTTTTTCTTAATCATAATATATATGCTCATATCTGGGGGTTAGGAAACCATATGCAAGTTTAAAGAAGAACATTAAAACTACCTATAATCCTAGCAATATTTTATTCCAGATTCTAATTACATGAACACTTTCTATTGTGTGCATGTGTTTTGAGACCCTGTCACCCTAGGTTTTTGCTTAAAATACGCCAGTCTCGGTGAATCATGAACTTCAATGCTGTGTCCGAGGGGACACAACATACAAGTGCAGAACTTCAAACAGGTAAGAAAACTCCACCTCAGTGAAGGCTTCTGAATGTACCTGCTGCAGCATTTCCTCTGTGGCGTTCAGCTTCTCCCGGTGCTCTTCAAGACAAAACTCCAAATCTCGAATCTTCTCCCCCTGAGCCTCCACCTGGTCTGTTAACACACTTACCTGTATTTAGAGCAAAATACTGCAATAGATTAGGAAGAATTTGGGTCCCCCTGCAAACTTTATTTCTCTAAATAGAACAAAAACTGGAATGATGTCACTACCCATTTGTTGTAAGGGGAAAAAAAACAAATGTCAGTAACACAGCAGTCCTTTACAATCCTATTTAAGTGATGCTTCTTGACCCGCAGACTCCCAATTTCTAAGGAGGATAGGGCTGATTGGGGATATGCAATACCTTGTAGTTATAGGTTAACATCATTTCAACCATTTTATGAGAGAGGGTAAGTGCATAGATCATCATTGTAGGGAGGTTGGAATGGGAGTGGGAGGTAGTATTAGAGATTAAGAGAGGAAATGGAGTTATGTTTGAAAGAGAAGCTGTCAAGGACTACACGTGAGTCTTTCCCCACGATCACCAGTCCCGAAAATACACTGCAATTTACTTAGCTCACAATACCAAAATAAAAATATTTGTCGTGCATTTAAAGCATTAAGAAGAAGAAGAAAACTCAAATTTAGCCACTAAACCAGACTCCACTACTCACTTCTGTTCAGCTCACGGTATCATTTTTAAAATTGAAAATTAAATAATTCAGATTCAGAAACATTCAGATTTATGAAAATCTGTGGTATAAAATTGCAATTTATGCTGTAAATTAAAAATATCAGATCAACTAAGATGACAGATCAGATCAGAAAGTCAGCTTAGATTATACTGTGGCTGTCATCAGAGGAGCTGAGGCTGCTCACTCTAGACTGGGGAGGCACACCCTTGTGCTGCCACAGTCCTCACCACTCCCTATTGTGTGCAGATGGCCTACGCACTTATTTCTATCAGCAATCTGGCTCCCGAGCATCGGAATATGCCGTCCCAATTTAAAACGGTCTTTGTAAATATGTTGTGGAGAAAGAACAGCATTGTTAAAAATCACTTGCCTGAAGAACGAGAGATTCTTTATCATTTTCTAAACGTGCTAGCCTTTCTTGATACACCTCTCCATTTCCGGGCAGGTGTCCATTTGTCTGAAAAGATGAAGGAGTATGTGTAAGGCCTGACTCTCTTTAAAACTGAAATGACTGTGGGCAAATAAAATGGCATACATTCTTAATCCAAGGAACCTGAATGGAATTCAGCCAGCTGCTGCTGCCACTGGTAGAAAACACGAGACTAAAACTTGGTCCATTTGCCTCAAAATAGGTAAAACGGTCATGGTAGGCATGTTATCACCAAACCAGACAAGTTCTCATCAAGCAGAAATCATGACCTAAAAGGAACAGTGGTTATTAACATTTGCTCATGGGGACACATAGCTGGGTCATGCAAAGTTTCACGAGTGTGTGGTCCGGCAGAAATTCCTTATGCCGCCTGAATGTTCTGTGCTACTAATTCTGGGTGGGGACACTGGGAATGTCCTGGGCTGCTCTTATGTGCCTCCCCTCTCCTCCCAAGTTGCAAACCCAGAACTGCAAATGCCTGTCTTTACAGAGGAGGCCATGGGAGCAGCTCACATCAGCTTCCTCCTTGCTACTCAGGACCAAATCTCAGGGCAAGCCTTCCCTTTGTTTTTGAAGCCTTTCTTCCTTCCCCTGAAAGCCTTAGGAAGCAGTCCCCATCCACACCTTACCAGGAACTTTATCAGCTCCCATCCTGACTTCACTCTTTATGACTTTGCCCTATTATGTTATGCCAAGCTCCTGCAGAGCCTGGAAACAGGTATCATCCTGCAACCACAGCACTGGCCCGGGGCTCTGCTTAGACTTGTGCTCGCTTTCTTCGCCTCCCTCCAGCCCCGCACGTTTTTATCAGATTCGGACATGTCTGTGCATGGGTGTAAATACCGAAGGAAACACCGATTGGGAAAGCGAGTCACATTTTTCTTTTTCTCAGCTGTCTCATATATAAAAGTCATTAAGGAGACACACAAAAAGGCTCACGGAGAGCAGACAACATAAAAACATCATTTTGAAATACAGCAGTGTATCTGATATGTCCCTTGTTATCTCATGTAAATAGCTCATAATCATATGACAGGTAATCCCAATAGAATTTCCTGATTCCTCGTTCAACTACAACAGAAATAAAAGCCACTGGAGCTCAAATTGGTTAGACAGGGCCATCCAGAGGTCAGTCAAGAAAGCAAATAACTTCAGGGGCACCTGGCTGGTTCAGTTGGTTTAGCATCTGCCTTTGGCTCAGGTCATGATCCCAGGGTCCTGGGATCAAGTCCTACATCAGGCTCCCTGCTCAGCAGGGAGTCTGCTTCTCCCTCTCCTCCCTGTGCATGCTCTCTCTCATTATTTCTCTCTCTGAAATAAATAAAATCATTAAAAAAAAAAAGAGCAAATAACTTCAGGTTTAAACCAGAGAAACACAAACTCAACCTTATCGCCCAAGGACACAGCAGATGTGACATCTATTATTTTCCAGAATTAACTGGTATTCTTATACTACCTTTCCAAATAAGGCAGTTTCCCATATAAATTCTGGGAGTAATAAAAGGCATGTGTTAAGAACACACACACACACACACACACACACACGCGCGCGCATGCTCATGCTAACAAAAAAGGAAATTGCAGGATGTTGCTTCTGAAAACTAAGATGCACTGGATACATTTCCCCGGGACTACCATGAAAATGAAATTTATGTAACTTTTTGAGGACAGTTTTTTGGAACAGAGCCAGGATGTATGATACATGTTCCCAATCTGAAGCAGTACTGAGACTGGCCTTATACAGCTTTAAATTCCTCATTCTGATGATGAATGTTAGCAGGCATCTGCTTTTAAAACCCCATGTACTTTTATAAACAGATACATTTCATGAGGGAGGAAAAAAAAAGGTTTCTGTTCACTGAGGATAAAAAGCAAAAGTTGTTATTTCTTCTGAAGGAAAGATTAGAAATGTTGCTATAGCAAGTTCTAGAAGGGTTTCACGAAGCTACTGCATTTGATATGGAAATCAGATGTTCCAAAATCAGTATCACAAAACGACCTTAAAATCAAAATACTAAAAATTGACTCACAATGAGCATACTCACACTTCTCAAGACTAGTGATATTTACAAAAGCTCATAATGCTTGAGTAGTTCTTTTTTTAAAAGACCACAGGTCACCACAGCAAAACAAAGCCAAAGTTAAGAATCACCAATGGAGTAGTTAAATACTTTTAAAGGAGTGCATTGACCTAGTCAAGCAGATAAAAGTCTAGTCTCTTCACACATTTGTTTATATTTCTGCCAATTCTGTTACCTTTGACTTAAAATGCTAGCAAGAGGTAAATTATTTTAGGCAAATACCTTACCACCTCTATTTTTCCTCCAACTCCCAAGCTTTACCAACCAGACAACTCAAAACCTCCCCAGACATGGCATGCACTCTTGAATTCTATTCCTTTGGCATGGGCTGTATTTCCCGCCCTTTCCTCATCTTTCCTCACTCCTTAAAGTCCAGCTCAACCCGGGCTTGGTCTGTGAAGTGTTCTTTGAGTTACCTGTTCACTCGTATGCCAGTTAAAGAGATTCCAGATGAACTCTCATCATGGCAGGCATCACACTGAACAGATGAGGTTAGACTTGGCTACATATATGTTCCCCTCTTCCAACAAACTGCCTTCTTTGTGAGTAGGTTTGCCTTTGCATCGGGGACACAGTGAGTTTAAACCAAATGACTATGTAATGAATAACGAATGACAGGTGTTCAATAACCATCAGATGAATACAGGATGAATGAACACATGGTTGCAAGTTGGCCCTCTCACTTCTCACTCCGTGGTTGACCTCAAGCCTGTACTCCCTCTTGCTACCATGTTTAGGAGCCTTTTTAATGGACTACACTTGAGGCTATCTTGCATGAACTCCCTTACATACTATCTTCTCCAAAGCAGAGTATATATGGCCTCCGACATCTTCCCTTTCTTCCGCCATCTTGGGGGAATTGAGTCTTAATTCCTGCTCAAAGCTCATTATTCTACATAACCTTTGGATCCTTAATTTCCTGCTTCCCTGAGACTTAAAATTACCACCTCTACCCTTACCATTCTCAATTTCTTCCTCCTAGTGAACTTTCTTCCATTGGCCACTCCAACATCTATTCCAAGGCTGTGTGTCCACCACTATACTCACCCCTCATTCCTCTCTGCCTCTACAAATCCACTTTTCTTGGCCAGTTCTCACCTCCTCCTTCTTACCTTATGCCATACTCTCTTCTCCCCCTACACTGGTTTCCCTTCTGTGTCTTGTCTTGTCCTTCACCATTTAGCTTTTCACCATATTCTGCCATGGATGGCTTCCTCGTGACCTTACGAGAGCTGGTCACTTATTCTCCTTAACGGTCCCTCAAGGCAAAACTATCTTACATTTCTTATAACGATTCTTATAAAATTCTTATAAAATCATGATTGATAAGAATCAAGATTCTTATAAAATCATGGGCATAGAATTAAAAACACATTGAGTATCAACTGTCATTGAGTCAATTTGACATCCAAAGCACTGAACACCAGCTCAAATATTACTTTACTCAAAATCCCAGAGATGCCTTCAAAATAACTCTTCCTACTTTCACTCATGATGCAACCCCATATTGACCACATTCGATGCAACTGAAAGTTTAAGTCAAAATCAGCATCAGCTTGGGGATTTCAATAGTATAGTAGCCAACTAACAGTGCATGTGGAGGAGGGTATGGGACACTCAGGAGGGAAAAGCAAGGCAAGGGACCCAGCTCGAATGTAACAGTGATACTTTAATTAAGGAACTCATGGTGTTTGCCAGATTTTCCTGGCACGACAGGGGTGAAATGTCTAAACGGCTCTATTCCTTACAGAATTATAGAATCCAAAAATTAGCCAGCAACCACCCCTGGGAATGTGAGTTGCCTGAATTCATGCGGCAGATGCTCCATATAATGTTAAAGGCACAATATACCTCACCCACTGTCATCTAGATAGAAGCTCTTCTATTTATATTATTTTCCTTTTAATTATCAAGTAGACCCACGATCAAGTATAAAGATGTAATAAATGTTAGCATCTTGCCTCCCATGCCTCCCTTTCAAAAACTGTTTTATTATACAAAATTTCATTTGTATCTGAAAGTAGAGACCTTAAGTACCCATCACACAACAGTATCAACAGTTACTACTTCAAGGTAGGCAGGAACGTTTTGCCCGTTATTTTTACTTAAAGCATCGTGCTATGTTTTCCTTTAATTTTCTTAGTTCTGTTGGTTTGCACTGGCCTCCAGCTGACCCCCCTCTCTCCCCAGCTTCGTTTTGCTTTGTTCTTCTTTCCGGAGCTCTGCTGTCCTGTCTAAATCGCAAACCAACAAGCAAGCAGTGATTTGCCACAATTACGCTTAACTTCTGTTGTAACACAGAACTCAGTTTGAATAGTACATTCCCAAATCAGAGTGCTGAGTAGCTAAATGACAACGTGGAAAAGAAAATCAGTTCCATTTTATAAGGACAACAATTGTTAAGAAACAGTCGGACTGGTGCTATAACACAGAAACACACACACACACAGATACACAGTCTCCACCAAAGTCAATACACTTATTTTTTTTAAGATTTTATTTATTTATTTAACAGAGGGAGAGAGATCACAAGTAGGCGGAGAGGCAGGCAGAGAGAGAGGAGGAAGCAGGCTCCCCACTGAGCAGAGAGCCTGATGCGGGGCTTGATCCCAGGACCCTGAGATCATGACCTGAGCCAAAGGCAGAGGCTTAACCCACTGAGCCACCCTCAATACACTTATTTTTTTAATTAGTTTTAAAAACTGCCATCCAGTTTTTTATTTCATGATGACATTTTTCGAAATTCTGTATCAAGGAAAAAAAAGGAAGGCGCGGCCCTCTAAACCTCCTTTCATTAAATTTATCTCCAGCCACTCAAAGAACCCTCTCACACCAGGGCCTCGTGCACCCTAACCAGCATCACCTCACTACCGCTGCGTGCAGACATTCGTTTGCCTGCTCTCTACCAGACACTGGAGTAGGAGGAGAAACGGAGAAAGACAGGAAGGCCACGAACACCACAGTCACATTTCACCGGGGCCTAACAGCACAAGAAGGAATCTCATACGCTATTGTCCAAAGAATAAATGAACGTGATGGTCAAGAGCGCTGAAGTCAAGCCACCAGGTGGCAATACTCCGCTCCCCTGTCCTCTCACCAAGTGTGATGGAATCAGGGTGGTGAGGCTCTCACCTTGTGCTGTGCATAATGATCTCAGGGCACCACCACTGCCATTGGGAGCCACTGGAGTGTCCCCACTGATTGGCTGATGACCCTATGTACTAGCAGGTCTGCCTCCATCAATCTTGAAACATCCCATTTATTGTCTCCTCCGAAATTTCTGTTATGGCTCTAAAAAATAAATACGATACCGAGGCAATGCGGACAACCTTTTCAGGAAGCTGTCTATTTATTCCAAAACCTCATCAGGTCTGCTCAAAAAGAAATCCAAAGGGAGAAATCCATCTCACGTACACAGCGTCACACCCAAAAAGCCCACTCGTGACCCTCTCCTAGAAAAGATGCCTGTTTATTCAATGTCGCCAGAAAGTGCATTGAAGCCCGAAGCTCAGGATAAGCCTGAGTACCTCCTGTACTTTCCAAGTCGAGAGAGATGTGGTCAAAATCAGAAACATTGCTTTTATTTCTGGGCTGTAATTTTTCTCGGTGCTTATTTTCCAGAAACAGAACACATCTTCTTCACTCAATAGCCAATGGGAGCAAGAAACAAGGGTGAGAAGGACCCCAGTAGCAGGCCAACTTCTAAGATGCCCTACTGCAAAAATGGAACTCCATCCCAAATGCCTGTAAGAGCAGCAGGTGCCAAGTGCTTTCATCTGCCGGTCTCATTAGAAATATCTTGAGGGAGCATCCCTGGAGGTATCTGGGTCTCTGTGGCCACGCTCCAGTGGCTAGCCCGTGATACAGCTGATGCAGGCACAGCTCCTTGTCCGTGCCTCCGTGGCCAGTGCAGAGTTTGACAGATGTCTTTTGTGTCCCCTAAAAGGTTCTTTCAGACACCTTACTTGAGCAGGGGAGACACGTGCTGGCCCTTCCTCACCTCATTTTCATGCCCACCACCATGTTCCCTGAAGCTTCTGCAGGGGGGAGAAGGGGACATGTTGAGACTACACTATCCTGGTTGCAGGGATACTCCAAAGCCCTCTGAGATCCAGAAGGATGAACTAGAAGAGCCCTAGAAGCTAAGACCCAGCTCCTATTTGAGTAGCTTCCGATATTCATATGCCCACCCATTATTCGTTCACTTATGCAATCTTTCCTGAAAGCCAGCGATGTGACAGGATGCAGATATAGCAAGAGAAGGGGAACACGAGATCAAGAAAAAAATGCTGTCCTTATTTTTCCTACCCCTTAGCCCTTCTTGACTCACTTTCATGAAGGAACAGACACATCTCTTTCCATTCAGTCCTCACAAACATTAGTCACTGGGGATTTCATGATAAAGCTCATCTCTTACTTATCACACTTCTCCCAAGAATTCTGCTGACTCGCTCCATTTGTTGCCCTGCATCTGTGGATGCTTTTCATGGGAGTTTACCAGAAGCCTGGTACCAGAAGGGGGAAGGCAGCTTTCATGTGAGCTAGGATGTCTCAGTGAGACACTGCTGAACTCAGATGATCTGTGACAGAAGACAATCTTAAGATGGGCCTTGTTTGCCAAAGCTGGAACAAACATTCCCTGGAGACACACATGAAAAGCGAAACTGGGCAGAGAGCAGCAGGGGGTTCTGAGGACAGTGGGCCTGGAATGGGTCATGTGGTGGAGAGTCAGGGACTGGAGAGAATGTGCCCCACGTCTGAAGTTATGAGTATTTTTATTTTAACGAAATTTGTTCTAAAAACTTTTTTAAAAGATACACTTGCAATTAATAGGGCCTATTTTTTAAATGTAGGAATAAGACGGAAATGTATTGTGACTTATTGTGAGTTATCAGGTCAGAAGCCAGTGAGGCACACTTCACTTTATCTCATCAGCCACAATGCCGATTTGGATTTCTGTCATCGCAATTTCCACTTTGTTGAAAACTGCACTTCTGTCATTTCTGCTCATTTTGCAAATGCCTCATATTAAAGCTGCCAAGTAACTGGACACTTGTGGGATTTTATGCCCTGATCAAGGTCATGATCCTCAACGTCATCTATTGGGAAAAGCATAGTATAAATGTTTTAGGCAACTCATGGAGTTAGACCTAAAGCAAACAGAAACTGCTTGCTTGGCTCAAACAATTTGACATATTTTTCTGTTTGCCCTCTTGAACTTAGAGCTTGATAAAGCATGTAATTCTCCATCATTAATATATATATTAACAGGATGATATTTCTATCTCAGAACTTGACCAAATATGGCATACTCAACAGATTTGAGCTTGTTTGTTTATTTGTTTTAACCACAGGAGTGGAACTTCGGAGTCTTAAACTTGTCAGTGTTTAGAAGGCTACAGCTATAGCTACTTTTATTAAAACAAATTCATTCTTAGTGATTTAATATCCCTTCACGAGTAACAAACTATTAATGTGACTATTTTCTTTCTTCTCAACCAGCTTCTGATCATATGAAAGAATGACACAGGCAGCAGAAATCAGTAGGGAAGGAAGATGCAACACCTGACAGGAAACCAAGGGGTCTCCTGGCCCAGACAAGGTAATTAGAACTGCAAATGCCCAGTGGCATTAATGAGAAGATCGGTATCAGTCTTAAGGACATGGGCTCCCAAGTTGGCTATCATTAAACATAAATGAAATCTTAATTATGTAACTGGTAATAAGTTTCTAAAATAGTGTAAAAGCTTCTCCATAGTCTGAAAAATGTCCGTACTCTTGTAAAAAAGTGAATCATGTAGGAGTAACACGGAATTGGAGCCAACACTTTCTTTTCCCTCTTTGCAAACGGATCCCGTGGTTTTCCCTCCATTCTCTACAATCTCTTCAGTATTATATTTTTGACTCATCTACCTGTGCTCACTGACAAGCACTCATGAATTAGCTCCCGGGACTCACAATCCTGTGCGACAGAAGCTGTTGTCCCCATTTCACAAACGAGGAAATGAGACAGCTTAAAAAATTTCCCCCAAATCATGCAAGCTTCTAAGAATCAGCCCCAAAATAAAAATTCGGGTCTGCTGTCTCCAGCACCTGCATTGGGAAATGCCAAGATACAATCCAACCATCAATTTTATCACAGTATTAATGTTCTCATTTTTGGTGGTGGTAAAATACACACAGAAAATCTGTCACTTTTACCATTCCTAAGCATATAGTTCAGTGGCATTACTTGTATTACAGAAAGAACACTTTTTCTATCTTCTCCTCTCAATATTTTTAGTGGCATTCTTTAGATTTTATTTGTCCAAATGTATTAAAACCATGGTATTTACCAATGTGTTCAGGGAAAGGGCAAATCCGCCACGCCATCCATTTTTGAGACGGATGCCTAGAAAGGGGCCTCACTGTTCCAGGAAGAATGCCATTCGAAGCCCAATTCTACAGCTTCCCTCACACCCCAGAACTGACATGACCCCCACAGATCACTAGATGGCACTTCCTATCAAATACTGCAGACCTCCGCCTAGCTGCCTTTGGAGGTTCTATTCACTCTGCTTCCTATCTGAATTGCTCTTGGTCCTTTTACAGTAAAATTTCCAATAGTACTGGGAAAGCATCTATTACGTCCAAGGTTCTTTCCTTTACAGGCCTATTTGTTCTAGGCCACAGCAGGTCATCCAAGAAAGCTAGTCCACCTTTAGAGGCAAAATCAGGTGATAGGCTAGAGCCCATGAAATGTACACTAACATTATCCTTAAAGGGAACTGGGATGCATTAGGGGATAAAAATCACAGTGAACCTGCTGCCCTATACTTTTTTGTTGTTGTTGCTCTAATCAGCTACTCTATGTTCTAAATTTTGGAATAAGCCACAGGAGATTCAGAGCACAGGATCTGTAACATGCCATTATCTACCATTTGACTCTGAAGCCATTCCACAAGTGTTTCTGCTGTTGAATCTGGGATCTGGCATCTCAAACCTTCCTTCTCATCTGTCTCCATCATCTCCAACAAGCCACGCAGGTCTTCCACAAGGTGCAGAGCTCGCAGGCTTCCCATGAACGGGGAGGTGGGAGACTGGCAATCAAAAATCCCGTTGGAATATTCCAGGGCCTTAGAACCTAGGTAAAAAAAAAAAAAAAAATCACAGAGAGAGCAACAGGGTTTATATTACATAATATCCTAAAGCTGAGGGTGGCAAGCAAGTCCAGTCACAGTGAGGAATAATCAAAACAAGAAAAAGGAAAAGAAAATAAAGCAGTCATGCGAATCTCTCCAAGTCATAGTGATTCGGTGCAAAAATAAAATCCATATAATTGATGGTAAATATCAATCGCCAAATATCTAACAGGGACGTCAACTGTGTATTACAGTAAGAATATAATGAATGGGCTTTGGTGAAAGATGTGCTGACCTCATGGAAATAAGGGCTAAGAAGGTAGCAGATCAGTGTGGATAGAGCCAAGTATTCCCACAAATATAAATTTAGGTACCATAAGATTTTGAGAAATTCTCTGCAAAGAGGTTGCACAATTTGGTGGAAACTGCATAGCATAATATCAAGGGTAACAGGACCGGCTCCCGGTTAATTTACCAGAATTTAATCTTTGGAGAATTTCAATGAATTACATGTATACATTTGTGTATGTATACGAATGTGTGTGTGTGTGTTAACATTTTCTCCCATGATTTTGTTTGCAGCCTAGCATCAAACACTCTTGCTAATATCAGCTTTAAAAAATAGTTTTACAGCCCTTTTTTCCCTATTACTTATAAGGGAAAACATTTTATGACTTGAATGTACATAACTAACCCATTGCCTGCTCAGAAACCACTCATATATACCTCTTCATCGCTTTGATTTTTATTTTCTGGTCTATCAAATATACGTATTAATTATATGTACTAACTTTAAGTGTCAATAATTATGATATTTTGACTACCACCTCATTAGTCTGAGGGTCTTATAAAGGGAACCAATGTGTAAATTCTCTCTCCAGTTGCCACACAGCTTGATCAATTCCAACCACAGGGAGAGGCATTTTCTTTCGGTTAGTCCATTCCACTGACCTTCCTTAGAACTAGACCAAATGATGAGGACCAAAATCTGCCAAACTGTAATAATGGTAACCACGGATATGCTAGGCCCAATGTTAAATGCTTCCCATGACCTTCTGAATCAGTCCCCTCAGGAACCATGTAAGGCTGAGAGGAAAATCCAGAAAAATAGAAATTGAGGAGAGTATGCCAGGGAAAGGGAGGAACAGTAGAGCATTTTAAAAACAAAACAGGCTATCGTGTCCTATTCCAGTAGTTCTAAGCACTACGATCACCTGATAATACTTTTCACAATAGATGTACCCACAATAACCTTCCACTCTGTTAAGTCTCCATCACAAAACAAGGTGAGGGATAGGGGAGAAATGCGTATTTAGAAAAACTCCTCAAATATTTGCAGTCATATCTCGCTCTACCTTAGGTGGAGAGCTACTGATAGTAATTTGATAACATAAAGCCAGGTCCTACCCACAAAGCTACTGACTGAGTCAGTGTGAGCTGGGACCCAGGAAGTCTTGATTTTCTGAGTAACTCTAATGTTGGTCCTGAAGCCCTGCCAGGGCTAAGGAACAAATATACTCATCTAGTAGAGTATATAAAACGTCAATCCTCAACTACTGTCCAAAAACACCACTTGTCTTGACTACGGAGTTCCACTAAGAGTTTGAGCTTATAACCTCCGATAACAGCCTAGATCTGACTCTGGTTATATTTTCCGAAACTGTGACACAGTAAGTCCAATCTCTTTTCCACGTAATAGGCCTTCAACTGTGTGAAAGTATCTATCATGCCCTGAGCAAGAATATACTTTTCCAGGTTACACTTAACCAGTTCCTTCCTTACCAGATGAAGTTGTTAAATTCTTCACCTTCACGGTCACCTCCTCTTAAGTTTTACCAACAACCTCTTTGAAACAGATATTCCAAGAACTAAACACAGTACACAAGATGTGGTCTAATCTACAAAGGAGGTCAAATTAAAATCTGGTCTCAGGATATACAAGTATAACAAAGGAGGCCAAACTTTGACTTGCCATGGCCCTCAAGGGAAGAACCTCTGACAAGGAAAACACCTACGGTTTCTTCAAACCACTGAAACAGTAGGGTCAAATTTATGACCAGAAAAGATAAGCAACAGGGGCTGGGTAGCTAGAATGGAGCAGTAGAGGCCACCCGAATCTTGACCCTGACCATCAGATGGATGACAACCCCACCCACTAGCCCCTTCAACCCTTTCTTCATGACCATGGGTTCCTAAATACATAAAGGTACTTCTCCTGTGACAAAACACAGAATGTGACATGAGACCTTAAGGAGCCACTACCCCTAGGACAGCACAAGGAACTGAAAGGGTTTACCTACTGGTCAGTCCCTCTGGTCATGATAAGAAAACAAGCAGGTCATGATCTACACTGTTTTTGCTCTACTTCCATAACAGAGAATCACTCAAGATTCATAACAAGGGAGGAATACGACCAGATCTGTTGTTTCAGAAAGAAAATTTTGGTGGTCCAGAGAATGAGGAACTAGAGCAGGAAAGCAAGAGTGTCAAGAACGTGAAGGGAGAGGGTTGCCAGGACAAAGCAAGGCAGAGATAAGCACAGACAGGACACATTTCAGAGGAGGAAAAAAGGAATGGCTAAGGGGCACGTGGGTGGCTCAGTCATTAAGGGTTTGCCTTTGGCTCAGTTCATGATCCCAGAGTCCTGGAATTGAGCCCCACATCGGGCTCCCTGCTGAGCGGGAAGCCTGCTTCTCCCTCTTCCACTCCCCGGCTTGTGTTCCTTCTCTCAATTAAGAAAAAAAAAAAAAAGGAATAGCTGAATTTAAGATTTTATTTATTTATTTGACAGAGATCACAAGTAGGCAGAGAGGCAGGCAGAGAAAGATAGAGAGGAGGAAGCAGGCTCCCTGCTGAGCAGAGAGCCCGATGTGGGACTCAGTCCCAGGACCCTGAGATCATGACCTGAGCCGAAGGCAGAGACTTAACCCACTGAGCCACCCAGGCGCCTGGAATAGCAGAATTTAAAGGGAGATAGAAGTGACCGAACTTGACTAAGCAGAGGCTATGAGGGACCAAGGTCTAGTGTGACTTAAATTTGTATTTAGAAAACTGCATGGATGGACGATTATGAAACTAGATAAGATAAAGACTACTAGAGAGGCTTCTGAGAAAAGAAAATGAGCTCAAAGCTTTCTGTGATGACACGGATATGCATATAGGCTATTTCAAAGGAGGTATCTGATTGGCAGTTAGAGACCCAAAGCTTAGCAGAGAACTGAGAAAGTAAATAGAAGTGAGAGTTACTGGTGGCAAAATAAATGTCGAATTCAAGGGAATAGATCAGAATATCCACGGATCCTGGGTAAAGCAGTATCTCTCAAAGTGTGACCTGCAGCTACTACCGGCACCGAAATCCCAGGAGATGTACTTTTTTTGGGGGGGGTGAGGGGGGTGGGCAGCAAGAGCAAGGTTTATTGGGGGTACAGTAAAGTACAGATAGTACAAAGCTCCCGAGGAGGAAGGGAACCCGAGAGGGTTGCCCGAGATGTACTTTCTTTCTCCTTGAGTCAGAACCACAGGATGGAAATGGAATTAGACATTTTCAAACAAAGTTTGAGAATAATACTGGTATAAAATGGAGAAGAGGGACCAAGGTGAAACCATGGGGAATCTAAAGGCAACCAATAAATGAAAATAAAGTGGAAAAGGTAATAAAAGAGTTGGAATGAAAAAGCCAAAAGCGCAGAGTAAATGTCATGATTCCATCTTTCAGAGGACGCAAATTACCTGCTATAATCCCATCCATCTGCTCCAACGCCGCGGCCAACATGTCACTTGCGTCACTCATCATTGTGTTATTTGTCAAGGGCAAATTCCAACCTAGGTCTGAAAAAACAGTGATGTTACCATTATATCCTTTAGATGACACATGCTTCCCAGCAGGTGTGACAGCTCAACGCCAAATTACAACCCCACTTAGACGTCAGCTAGGGAGAGAAAATTTCTGAACTGGCAGAGCTGAATTACCTCAGTCACTTAACACGCTGTGGCCGACCGTCTACCGTACTGCATGACCACACACTCCACCAGTTAATAAAATGAGCTTCAGTTCTTGCACGCAAGGTGTTGAAAGTCCAGTAGAACGGTTTCCATGATGCCCTCTACAGAGCTCGAGGCCTCTGTGGAGGGCACCAGGGATGGCTGTGGAAACTTCCTGAGGGCCACGAGGAATGCTCAGTAGAGGAGATTTCTTTCTTCCTGCACCAGCCCCACCCAATTTCTGCTCCTTCAGTTTTTTTTTTTTTTTAATTTATTTATTTGTCAGAGAGAGAGGGAGAGAGAGAGAGCGAGCACAGGCAGACAGAGTGGCAGGCAGAGGCAGAGGGAGAAGCAGGCTCCCCGCCGAGCAAGGAGCCCGATGTGGGACTCGATCCCAGGATCTGGGATCATGACCTGAGCCGAAGGCAGCCGCTTAACCAACTGAGCCACCCAGGCGTCCCTGCTCCTTCAGTTTTGCCTTTGTTTCTGTTTCTGTTTTGTTTTCTGTAGATGATTTATGACAGGACTTGTCAAAAGGGTTTACTAGCAAACAAACTAAACACACACACAACCACTGGTATTTTGTAATACAACAACAACTACCATGTATAAGTGTCTACAGTGGTCCTTATACACAGACACAAATTATTCATAAGCCCTAATCATGACAACAACCCAATAAAATGGATACATTTGTCTTCATTAGATAGGTGATATCAATGATGTTTGTTGATTTTTGTACAGAAACACAGCAAATAAACATGTAATAAAGACCAGGTTTTAACCTAGGTCTGACTTCCACTACGATACATATTAAATTTCTGTTTATCTCATCTTATCTGAAAAATAGGTGTATGCTGAAATTATGACATAATCTCCTCATTCTTTCACCTGTTAAAAAAATATACTGGAATTATTCTTGCAAAAAATTTAATTATGAGCAAGAAAAAGTCAAGACTATGTGATTTCCAATATTAATTAATGCGCCTCAAATACTAGACTAAGCACCCACGTGAATTCTCCCAAAAGGCCTAAATAGGGCCCTAGCTACTTTGCAGATACTGTGGTATAGCAAATGTCTGGGAAATAAAGGATACGCTGTTTAAAAGAAAACTTTGTCCACTGTTTCCAAGCAGCCAGATCTCACCACTTCACTTTTATGAACATATTTACAGTTCTGATAAACAGCTTCTTGGACAATTTTCTACTCTGCATTCATTCTGATAAAATGCCCTAGCATCGTGAAGCAGTGCTTTGATTTCATAGTTTCTAGAGATTTCGTTGCAGATTTCTCAGACCTTTACTCAACTTCAGAAGTTGTAAAGAATCACTACCATTTTATGTGGAAAAACTATAGCACAAAAGTACTCAGAGGCAGGTGTTTACAGTCACCCAGCAATTAGGAGTTAACAAAGCAAGGTTATGAACTTAGCTAGTTCTCAAATATTTACTTGCACAGTCCAGAGAGGTGGGGAGCAAATTTAATAGTCACGGTTCAGGATGAAAACTCAAAACTCAGTGACAACTGAGAACATAAAGGTTTAAGCGGAAGACCATGCAGTCCCTGAATTTCATGTAATTAAGTGGCTTGCATTCCCTTTCATTTTAAAAATAGCACTTCCAAGAGCTCCAGATACTACGATAAACATAAAAATAACACAAAGAAATTCAAGCCAGGCTGAGCTATAACTATGGCTAATAAAACAAAGTAATGCTCATATTAGAAAAACTCTCACCACCTCACTGAATTAGAAAAACAAATATTCATCTTTGTTAGCAACCGTAATTGTGTGCAGCATGAACACTTTTCACAGACAACAGATAGTTATGTATTTCTTCTCTGGTCCGTTCAATGAGCCTTTCAAATGCTCTGACACAGAGGTATGAAAACCTAGACTGTGGTTTTCAGAGTGGTGAAGAACCAGTGTTTTTTTAAAATTTCCAATCATTTGTTTAATAAATGACAATATTAAATTGCAATAAGTAGGGGCGCCTGGGTGGCTCAGTTGGTTAAGCGACTGCCCTTAGCTCAGGTCACGATCCTGGAGTTCCAGGTTCAAGTCCCACATCCAGCTCCCTGCTCTGCAAGGAGTCTGCTTCTCTCATTGACCCTCCCCCCTGTCATGCCCTCTCTCATTCTTTCTATCAAATAAACAAGTAAAATCTTTTTTAAAAAGAAAAATTAAAATAAATAAATTGCAATAAATGTTTATGAATGCTTATCTCAATCTCTATACTTATCATGTAAAAGCCTGCATGCAATAGTTAAACAGTCAATAAAAATGTATTTAATACTGTAAACAAGGTAGGTGCTAAAGGGGAAAATGGAGCAGGAAAAGGGGGTCAAGAGTTTAGAAGGGTTTGCAAACTAAATGGGGTAGTCTGGGAGAATGATGGATTCAAAGGCCTATGATCTCTAATAAATTAAAAATAGTATAGGTGGTCTGCTTCAGTGGTAGTCAAAGGATAGAATTCCTACAAACTGATTTTAAAAAAAGGAGAGGTGAGGACATGAACAGACATATAATAGAAATTATCTCCAGCCAATAAACATTTAGAGGCTTAACGTCATTAATAAAGAAATTTTGGGGGCGCCTGGGTGGCTCAGTGGGTTAAAGCCTCTGCCTTCAGCTCAGGTCATGATCCCAGGGTCCTAGGATGGAGCCCCGCATCGGGCTCTCTGCTCAGCAGGGAGCCTGCTTCCACCACTCTCTCTGCCTGCCTCTCTGCCTATTTGTGATCTCTAATAAATAAATAAAATCTTTTAAAAAATATTTTAAAAAATACAAGAAATTTTAGACAACAATGTGATACCATTTTATACTTAGTCAACTGGGGGGGAAAAAACTGACATTACCAAGTATTACAGAGGATGTGGATTCACAGAATCTCTTACAGAATGGCGATGGGAATGTAAAATGGCTTAACCACTTGGAATAACAGTTTCGCATTGTCATCTAAACTTCAACATATTCATTTTCACAATAACAATATTTACTCCAAGGTACATAATCATGAACACACACAAATGTTCATGGTAGGACTCTTTGCAAGGCCAAAAACGTGGATACAAACCAAATGTCCAACACAAGAGATGAATAAACTGGTGTATTTACATAACAGAATTACATACAGTTGTCAAAGCTAACTAAAGCAATATATGTGTGGTGTGCATAAATCTATGTAGTATAATAGCAAATAAAAATAAGTCTCCAATAAATTCAGTGAGACTTTTAGAAGTTAAAACAATATTAATTTAGGGACGCCTGGGTGGCTCAGTGGGTTAAGCCGCTGCCTTCAGCTCAGGTCATGACCCCAGGGTCCTGGGATCGAGGCCCACATCGGGCTCTTTGCTCAGCAGGGAGCCTGCTTCTCTCTGCCTCTGCCTGCCTCTCTGTCTGCTTGTGTGCTCTCCCTCCCTCTTTCTTTCTCTCTGACAAATAAATAAGTATATAAAATCTTAAAAAAAACCCCACAATATAAATTTAAATATATTTTAGAAATACATGTAAGATTCAACAAAACTATAAATACAAACAAAAAGGAGGAAATAGTAACTTGAAATTCAGGATATGGCTACCTCAAGTCAGGGATATGGGGGGATAGACTGAGAGGAAGAGTTATAGAGTTAAATAAAGGTTACTGTTCAAGTTTTTGAGTTAGGTAATGGGTTCAGAAGAGTGCTTAGTTTATTAAACATGACAAAATGAGAATTCCACTTCTGATAATGGGGGAGTAGATTAATTGGACAAACCACCCCACAAATAGCAATACAAAGCACTGGATAAAATATAAAAACGGTTTTGAAGAAACTGGAGAGTGAGCAAAAGCTGGTAGAAACTGGAGGGAATTCAGCTCTTGAGTAAAGGGAACCATAATGAGTGAGATTCATTTTTATACCTCTTTTACCTGTGGGCACTTCCCAGTCCATGGGATGGAGAGTAGCTAGGATCATGAAGAATATCAAAATCTTATTGGCTCAAAGGGAAGAAAGGGGTAAACCTCTTACATTATACACAAAGATGTTTAATACTAATTCATGGTAGACAGTGATAAGTTAAGAATATACAATGCAATCCATTAAGATTACAAAAGAGAGAGATATTAGCAAAAAGCCAATTAGGTTAATGAAATGGAATACTAATAAAATCCTCAATCCACAAGAAGGCAATAATGGAACAATGAAGAGCTGGGAGAAACAGAAATCAAATGGCACGATGGTAGATTTAAATTCATATAATAATTATATTAAATATAAACAGAATGAACACTACTAAAAGCCAGAGATTGTCAGACTGGCTAAAACAAACAAACAAACAAACAAACAAACCCCACTAACAATATGCTTTTAATAGAGCTATACTTTAAATATAAAGAAATAGAAAATAGGGACGCCTGGGCGGCTCAGTTGGTTAAGCGGCTGCCTTCGGCTCAGGTCATGATCCCAGCGTCCTAGGATCGAGTCCCACATCGGGCTCCTTGCTTGGCAGGGAGCCTGCTTCTCCCTCTGCCTCTGCCTGCCACTCTGTCTGCCTGTGCGCGCGTGCGCGCTCTCTCTCTCTCTCTGACAAATAAATAAATTAAAAAAAAAAAAGATAAAAAAAAAGAAATAGAAAATAAAAGGATGCAAAATGAAATACCATATACATAGTAAGCCCAAAACATGGCTATAACAATATAAGAAAATGGCTTTCAATTGAGAAGTATTACCAGAAAGAGAGTTTATCATGATGATCAATTCATCAGGAAGTCGTAACAACTGCAAATGTTTCTGCAACTAATAACAGAGCTTCCAAATATATAAGGCAATATCCAAAACAATTAAAGGAGAATCACATAAGTCATTTATATTTGATGTAATTTTTGATATGGTTAGATTTAAGTGTATGGTCCTGTCCTTTTTTTGGTTTTGTTTTGTCCCACCAATCATTTTCAACCCTCTTTCAGGAGAGCAAAGGCAGATACAAGGTAGTAAAAAAAAATTCAGCAATAACACAGAAGATTTGAACAATGGCATCAATCATCCTGATCTAATTTGATTTATATAAGGAAACACCCAAATGCAGGACATACATCCTTTTCAAGTCCACATGTTTTATTCTTCAAGATACTCCACATCCGAAAGGCAACAAAGTCTCAATAAATTCCAAATGGACTTCAAAGGACTACACAGAAGAGTAAAAACAGCAAACTGAAGTGGTAAAGTACTAATATTAAAATAGAATTTCTATGTTTGTTAAAATTCTGACTTGCCCATTGGCTTGAGTTACTTCAGAGGCAGCTTAATTTAACGAGCATCTGTGTTGATAAAACTATGTCAACTTTCATGGCTGGATCGAAGTATTTTTAAAAATAGAAAGGCAAAATGGAAAGGCTTCAGAAAATCTTATGCTCTAAAAAGATTTTCCTAAATCTCAAAACCATTTCTGAGAGGAAGATTCCCCTGGAATCCTTACATACTCAATACAATATTACTCCAAATACACTGAGAGGAATGTTACTCCACATTAAAAAAGACTGAACTGACACATGCAACATTATGCTGAGCAAAAGAAGCCAGACTTAAACAACGATGTACTATATGATTCCTTTTGTCTGAATCAAGAACAGGCAATCTATAGTGATAGAAAATAGGAAACGGTTACTTGCAGGAAGTGGCAAATGATCCTGGGGGACCTCCTGTTCCATATGCTGATTGAGTAGTTGGTTATACAAGTTTATACGTTTGTCAAAACTCATCAAACTATACACTTCAGATGTGTGCATTTCACTATGTATATATTTCATCTGAAATTTTTTAAAAATTAGGGATGAAGATTATAATTAAAACTGAAATTGTAGTTTTAAGATAAACTACATAAATGGATTAATATAAGTAGGAAATGAGTGGACTTATAATGATGTTACAAATCAAGGATAATGAATAACTACCAATTATAGACTTGAGGTCCAAAATAAAAGACTCAGAATATCCAAGTCCCTTTGTTCTAAGTCTTTGCTTACCCAGAAACCTGCTGGTTATAACTCAGTCTTCTGGGTACACAAAAACATTTAGAAAATTAAACCTTCAACAGCCAATAATTCTCATACAATAGCAAATTCATTTCTGAATTCTAAATGGTTAATAATTTACTTCTTTGAATGACTTGCTGAAGGGAAAAAGTACCAGAAAATACAACTACCACAACAAAGGAGTGGGGTTTGGGTTTAAGGTCATAGCTCAAACTCACTCAAGAAAGCCCTATTTGTTGGGTAATTTAAACAGAGATCAGCTCTGTTTGCAGGAGTCCTCAGTCTGGCGGTTTCCTATTCCAATGGCTCAATGAAACTCAGTTTAGAGAAGTCTTAGAAAAGCAATCTCCTGGGGTTAACATTCATATATTATATGTTAAAGGACAAAAAGACCCAACAGAAGTATGTTTTGGGTATATTTCAAGCTTGGTCAGGACCCATTTAGAGTAGATTTGAACGGGATAAAATATTAAGGAAAGTTCCAACAATGGGCGTGGTAGCTAAAGAGTTGGCAGAAAACCACAGTTTCTTTCTGGGTTGCTGACTGAGTGATGTTTTAGGGCAGGCTAGCTGCCCAGTCTCTCTGTGAAGAAAGAAAAAAAAAAAAAAGACTAAGAAAACTAGTAAGTTTGTTCTAAACCTGGGCAAAAACAACATCTGTCCTAGCTTTCTCAGCTTTCCTTAACTAAAATGTTTAGGTTTGAAAGAGAACTTCTAATTTCATACCCAGAGACAGATACAACTCACTTAAAAGAAGAAATCTCTCTGAGAGAATGTTTACAAACATTCCACTAGACTGGTAGTGCCATATTATTATGTGGTCATTATGAAAACAATGTATTTTCACATAAATTACCCACAGACTTCTCATCAATTTCCCCTCCCAAGACATTCACTAGGGACATTCATCAATTAAACAATGATTCCCAATGCATGCAGCAATAAAGTCTTAGCAAAGATAACGTGACTTTAAAAATGGAAAGACCACAGGAGAAGAGTTGGAACTATCAGTGGTTCTCAAGGTGTGGCTCCTGGATCAGCAGCAGCATCACCTGGAAGCGAGTTAGCCAACAAATCCTTGGGCTCCACCCAAAATTTACTGAATGAAAAACTCTAGGGCAGGGCCCAGCAATCTGGGTCTTTTTTACAGGCTGTCCAGATGATCGTGCTGTGCACTCAATCACTGTGCTAGAACATAAGAGGCCATCTTTCCTTTTAGGACAACAAGCTCCACCCAAGACGAGGTTGGAACTGGTTACCAATGTAAACAAGGATAGAACTCCTCTCCCCAGTCACTGCCTCTTTTGATCCCAAAATAACAGCTCTGAATAAGCAATTCAGGTTTCAACCGGAAAACTCTTTCCCTTTAAACTTCAACTACCAAGTCCTTATGTCCACAACATTTTCTGATTCTGACGCAATGCTCCCTGCTTTCTGGTTCTCTGCTCTGTATCTGTCATCACATACTTTCTCCTCTCTATTAGTTCAAATCCTTTTCACCTCCAATCTGCTCTAACATCCCTAGAAAATTAATTCAGAATCACTTGAAAAGGCAACGTGGTAAGAAGTGGAGGTCAAGGTGCACGGGAAGTGGGTGAAAACAGGAGAGACCAGGCTATTGGCAGCAGGGGTGATATCTGATGTTACAACATACATTTTTAAATCTGTCAAACTATAAAGTAGGTGCAATATTGATGATATAATTGAAAGCTTGAACACTGTCTATTTGATGATATTAGGGAATTATTTTAATTTTTAAGTTATAATAGTTATTTTTTAAGAGTTCTTTTTTTTAGAGACTGTTAGCAAAATATTCCCTGATAAAATGATACATCTGTAATTTGCTTTAAGACAATAAAGGGGAAGGGAATAAGAGTAACGATAGAGATGAAACAAGATTAGCCACGATTTGATCATTGTTGAAGGTGGGTGATACGTATGTGTGGTAACGTTAGATTATTCTTTGTACACTTTTATATATTTGAGATTTTCCATAATCAAATATTTAAATTCCTTCATCCGTATCTTTAGACAATAGGATTTTCAAACACCCTTGAACCTGATTTGTCTTAGATATTCTATTTTTCTATCATGACCTCAAGCACAAGGGCTCACCAAATATTTACAAAGCCAATAAGAAAATACTTATTTTAACCACCTGCAAAAACAGAAACAGCCTCTCACAAACAGAGAATTTGTAAGGCAGAGCATAAAGGAGGAAGTATTAATGACTGCACCTTAGTGAAAGTTACTTCTCTTGCTCGCTAAAATGAGGCCCCACAAAAGATGATGGTGCAAAGTTGGCAAGTACTCAGATAAATGAAACAGCCAGGGAAAACAGGACAGGATAAAAGGAAATGAGTTTCTCAGCTCAATGCTATTAATACTTAGGAACGATAACCTTAAGGGAATTGATAAAAATGTGCATACAATAAGCCAAGATCCTTTACTTCTTGAATAAAAGGATGCTGCTGCTATGTGAAAAACGGACTGTATTAAGTATCAGTAAATCTGAAGATCTTGTGAGAAAGTGAAAGAATGTCCCATTTCTCCTTATCTATTATTATTAGCTATTATGACTGCAAAAAGTTACGAATTTGTCCAAGGTCACTCAAGAAGTAAGATTTGAGCCCCAAACCCATGCTGTTCTCAATAGGGATTTATCGAACAGCCAGTCAGCCCTGATCAGCATCACCAACCTTGACCCTTCTCATGAGCTTCTACCCAACTTAACTATTACCTCCAAGGGGCCCATCCCTGCCTGTCTTGCCGTACGACAGATCCTTCCTTGAGCATGCACCTGCTCTCTTTCCTCTGTGTAGTCATGAGAGCTGCTCCTTCTCTGTCTGGACCACCCTCAGATGCCCTGGGACACTTCCTTTTTTAAAAAAAATAATTTTATCTAAATTTAATTAAAATACAGTACATTATTAGTTTCAGAGGTAGAACGTGGTGATTCAACAGTTGCAAATAACACCCAGAGCTCATTCCATCAAGTGCCCTCCTTAATGCCCATCACCCAGTGACCTCATCCCCCACCCGGGACACTTACTTTCAAGACTCAGCTCAGGCATCCTTGCCGCCCAGTCTTCTTGCCCCTCTCTTAGAGTGCCCTGGGCCTGAGTCCAGGAGAGCCCTAATTTTGTAGTTTGTGTCTCCTTGACTAAGCTGTGAGCTCCGTGAAAATGGAGACTTGTGACGTCCACATTCTCCGTATCTCATGGGGTAGACAGCATGCTCGCAGCACGGCTGTGTTTCAGGGGCTCCTCAAACAGGCACACCTCTGTCAGAAGGATTCTAGCTCCCAGATTCCTATATATATACATACTTTATATGTAGAATATATAAATATATTCATATAGAATAGTGTTACCTTCTTCTCAGCTGCATATGTCAAAAACTGGTCTCTTCACCCTGACTTTTAAGATAACTTGGGATGAAACAGATTGTCGCATCTCTCTCTATAGCTTTCTCTCTCTCCCTCTGACCCTCCCCACCACTCTTTCTCTCTCTCTCTGTCTCTCTCAGTAAACAAAAACTTTAAAGATAAAAACAATTAAAAAAAACAAAATAGATAAAATATGGTCTGTGAACTGGTTCACTATTACTGGTCTACTATGAGTGAAGTATAGAAATTATTCAGAAAATTTGATAGTAACTTGGTCTTATCATGATATCCAATTAATGATCATTTTGCTGGCCTGCCCAATTTTTTTAAATTGGATTTTACAGAAAGAATCAATCCATGAACTGGAAACAAGGCAGGAAAAAAAAAAAACCTGGTCCTTTACCAGAGGTGGCTGGAGAGAGCACCACTCTGGAGGATACAAGGAGCAGGTGTCTTGGGAGTGTGAACACGGCACTTTGACTGGAGGCTGCAGCCGTGGGTCACAGACAGAGAGGAGACAACACAGGAGGCAGGAGAACCCTAACACCTGGGGAGTATGGTTCAGGTTCTCTCTGCACACATGTCCCGTGGTGAAAATAGTTAAACAGCAAGTGGAAAACCGTTAGCGCTGACAATGACATATGATTAAAGTCAGAAGAAGTGAAATAAAGAAACATTTGCTTACATAAAATTTCTATCAATGGCAGTCATATATTTCAACTTATATGTCTAGTTACAATGCATCACAGCAGCAAAACACATCATTTCCGATCCACTGTGTTTTCATTATAGCAATAAAGTCTATGTGGTTCATGCTAACATGTCATAGTTTGTCACTCATACAACATGGCCAACATTGTACTGTCCTTAAAAATGGAAGGATCCTGCCAGCACACCAAATTGATTGGGAAGAGGGTAGAAATGATGGGCCAGGCAACAGTTTTGTGGAGAAATAAGACTCAAGCGTAATTTTAAAAACTAAACTGTCCAGTGGATAATTTCTGTTGGTTTCTGTTTCGATGAGGAGTTAGTCACAGCACTGGCTGTTCAGTAAGTGGAATGTCCCCTTGTTCACTAATAGCATATATGCTTCTGGCCATTATCAGCGGTACAGATATATGTCCTCGGCTGCTGGAGAAAAAAAAAAATCAAAACCAGAGACCTGAAATGACACCGTTCAATGTACAAAATATATTCTTAACATCATTATTCACTATGAAAATATTTAAAAGACCTATGGAAATTTTGTACAGTTAATGAAGACTGAGTATTAATGGGTAATACAGTGCTTTGCAAACTACTTCTATTTCAGTTCTGTAAGACCCACTGCAGTGGGAGATGTCTTAGGGGAGGGGTAAAGAGAATCAGGAAAGCAAGATGAAGAATTATTTCCCAACCCAAGAGCTGGGAAATGGCAGCCCATAAGCCAACTCTGGCCCCCTGCCTGTTTTTGTCAATAAAGTCTCATTAGAGTCACACTCCTTCGTTTATGTATCATCTGTGCTGCTTTCTTGTCCAGCAGCAGATCTGAGTAGTTGTAACTCACAAAGCCTAAAGTATCTCCCATCTGGCCCTTTGCAGAAAAAGTGCACCAACCCCTGCCCAATCCATCCCATGGCCTCCTGGAAGTCCACAGAACCCTCTCCCATTTGCTCATTCACCCACTGATTGAATATTTAAGTACCTATTATATATCAGGCATAATTAATTGATGAAGATATAGTAGTAAAGAAAAAGAAAAACGAGTAGAAGAAAAGTTGTTCCTCTGACGGCAAGAAACCACACACAGTTTAAATGTATAGTAGATGACATATGGGAAAAACAAAGCAAGGAAGGAGAATTAAGTTAACATTAACTTACTATGTACCAGGCACTGTTTTAAGTGCTCTTCATGCACTAATCTATCAAATCCTCTCAATAACCCTATCGACACAATACTTACCGCCATTTTATAAGTGATAAAACTGAGCCATAGAAAGGGCACCCAAGTCATAGAGCTAGAAAAAGGATTTGGAGCCAGACAGCCCGATTCCAGAGCCCATGCTCATAATTATACACTGTGATGGCTCTTTGTGCAGAAAGCGAATGGCAGGGAGTCACAATTTTAATGTAATAATCAGGGAAGACCCCCGATGATAAAAGTGATACTGGTCAAAGCCTGGTAAAAGGTGAGGGGGAAAGTAACATAAATGATGTACAGTACAGGGAAGAGCTTCCACGTAGAAACAAACAAGGTGTAGAAATGTACAAAGGCCAAGAGAAGGGAGAGCTTCATTTAGTCTGTATTTGAGAGAGGGAGGGAGGGGGAAGGGGGGTTGAATTTACGCAGAATAAAATGCACAAGTCTTGGGGGCGCCTGGGTGGCTCAGTGGGTTAAAGCCTCTGCCTTTGGCTCAGGTCATGATCTCAGGGTCCTGGGATCGAGCCCCGCATCGGGCTCTCTGCTCGGCAGGGAGCCTGCTTCCTCCTCTCTCTGCCTGCCTCTCTGTGTTACTTGTGATCTCTGTCTATCAAATAAATAAATAAAATCTTTAAAAATAAATAAATAAAAATATGCACAAGTCTTAACTGTACAGTTTGATGCATTACAACGAATGCAAACACCTATGTAATACACCCCCAACAAGATAGCAACACTTTTATCACCTTGTGTATGTTTTGATGGGAAAACTACCACAATTTGGGCGCCTGGGTGGCTCAGTGGGTTAAGCCTCTGCCTTCGGCTCAGGTCCTGGGATCAAGTCCCGCATCGGGCTCTCTGCTTGGCAGGGAGCCTGCTTCCTCCTCTCTCTCTGCCTGCCTCTCTGTCTACTTGTGATCTCTCTCTGTCAAATAAATAAATAAAATCTTTAGAAAACTACCACAATTTAATAATGGTGTTTGGGGAAAAGAAAGGACTCAAGCGCTGTGGCCTACTCTGTAGAGGGATGGAGTGCCTATTTAGAGGTGTCTAACCTGCCCACTCCCAACCCTGAACATGACAAGTACTTCCACTATCCACCAAAGGAAGGAAGCAAAAACTACAAAATCATCCCCCATGGAGAGTCATCACCTGCTGTCCTTTACACTAAAGCCTAATGAAGCACCCGGATCTTGTACATGAAAGCTGTAGGTCATGGCGGATTACCCAAGCAAAACCCATGATCATGGCATCAAACACTCCCGCAGCACTTTTTTGTTTTTTTTTTTTAAACCTTTACTACCAGCTACCATATGGAACCGCGGGGTTATCTTACTAGATGCTATACTTGGCAGGCGGGCTCACTTAAGTCCATGGAATGTTATCACTACTCGACTGTGCTTTTCAAGAACTAAGCTACCACTCTTAATCATTTCTACCAAACTTAGCTCAGGACACAGTGCTCAAGTAAAGATTTTTTTTTTTTTAAAGATTTTATTTATTTATTTGAGAGAGAGGCAGTGAGAGAGCATGAGCGAGGAGAAGGTCAGAGGGAGAAGCAGACTACCCGTGGAGCTGGGAGCCCGATGCGGGACTCGATCCCGGGTCTCCGGGATCATGACCTGAGCCAAAGGCAGTCGTCCAACCAACTGAGCCACCCAGGCGTCTCTCAAGTAAAGATTTGATAAATAAGTGAACAACCATTTATACCCATCAACACAAAATTATTCATGAGTCACCACCACACGTGCTGTAGGGAACCGCACTGGGAAAGAAGGGTACATTAATGGACTTGCTTGGCACTTCTGTGTCCTAGATCATCAACGCAGATTTTCTTTTCACTTTATTAAAAGTTCTGGCAACGCATACCCATCAAGAGAGGAAGAGCTATATGTCGAAGGACTAGGGCAGGGCTACCAAATGACCAATATAATCAGGATTTTTCATATTTTACTATGTCAGGTAGAGCTACTGCTTCAAAATCAGGTGGATAAACTCATACATTCATTCATACAGACAGATGTTTATTGAAAGAATATTTATCACATCCCCACCACGTGCCAGGAACTGTTGCAGCCACTGAGGCGTCGTCATTCACGTGAACACACGTGAACAATAAAGTCCGTCTCACAGACCTGGTTAAGTGAGCCCACCTGCCAGACCCCGAGCCTTTTTCTCTAGCATCTGTCTTATTTTCAACTGGCAAGCCCAAACTTGAACATTCTAAATGACTGGGAGAATACGGTGCTTGCTTGAGTTTAAAAACAAGGCAAAGAAACAATATACTTGGTTTTTACATTTTTGCTCTTTATACCATGTATACTGAATGTCTTTAAGTTATCTGAATCTCAGGATGTCTCAAGTCCTGCCTTCTGTTGGAAAGTAATATAGTATCCAAAATACCTTTTTCCTTATGAAACTCCCTGCTGTGTGGATTTGGCTGTAGCAAGCACTGCTAGAGAAAGCTGGGCTGGTTCAGCTTTCACTGTCCACTACTTGCCTGGACGGGCACTTCGTGTTACTCAGCCGTCCCGGTCTTCATCATTAGTTCCCTCCTTATCACATTCTTCACAATGGCCAACTCTAAGAATCCCTACAAAATTCTCCCCTAATCTATTCCTATTGCTTCCACACTTCATCTCAGTAGATTACCTCATACCCTACGTACAGAGAATCCCGGGGAGCTCTCCTCTACCTTACTTGCCTGTTCTTGCCTTCTGGCATAAGAAAACTTGCCCCCTACGGTCAACGGGAATCTGCTTCACCCTCTCCCCCTTCCCTTGCTCATGCTCACTCTGTCTCTCTCTCAAGTCAATAAATAAAACCTTAAAAAAAAAAAAGAAAACTTGCCACCTTTATTGATCTTATCCCAGCCTTTTAAACAACTACTGCCTCCTTCCTTTCTATCTTCAGTCTCTTCCATTCACCTATTCCCTTATGCTCAGCCAATAAAATGTTGAGAATCTTCTGGACCTAAAAATCTTAACCAAAACCAACATGTAAAAAATTCCCAAATCCTTCCCTCTACTCTTCGTAAGTTACAGACCTAGCTCTGACTCTTCATGATTACATCCTTGAAATGAATGGTCCCTACCTACTGCTTCACCCTCTCCCCATTCCAGTCTGGCTGCCGTCTGCTCATCTCATAATTTTTTTAAAAATCCCGCAGGCAATAAAAACAAAATTAAACCAGTGGGACTACATCAAACCAAAAAGCTCCCACACAGGAAAGGTAACCTAGAGAAGAGGAGGAAATTTTCGCAAATCATGTATCTGACAAGAGGTTAATATCCAAAATACATAAATTCATACAGCTAAATAGCAAAAAGAAAAAAAAATCTGATTTTAGAAACGGCCAAAAATGTTTCCAGAGAAGACATACAGATGGCCAACAGGTACATGAAAAGCAGCTCAACATCCCTGATCATCAAGGAAATGCAAATCAAAACCACAAAGAGATACCACCTTACACCTGTCAGAATAGCTAGAGTCAAAAAGACAAGAAATAACCAATTCTGACAAGAATGTGGAGAAAAAAGGAACCCCTCATGTACCTTTGCTGTGAATGTAAATTAGCGCTGCCACTATGGAAAACAGTAGAGAGGGTCCTAAAAAAATGAAAAACAACTGCCTATGATCCCGCGACCCCATTTCTGTGTATCTATCCAAAGAAACTGAAGCTATTAACTCAAAAATACACAAACACCCCCATATTCATGCAGCATTGAAGACAGGGAAACTACCTAAGTGTCCGTTAACAGGTCAATAGCTAAAGAAAGCATGGTGTATCTATACCTTGAGGGTATCTTGCTAAGTGAAATAAGTTAGAGAAAGACAAATATCATATGATCCCACTTATATGTGGGATCTCCCTGAAAAAAAAAACACAAAAACCAAAAAAAAACAAGCTTGCAGATCTAGAGAACAGACTGGTGGTTGCCAGAGGCAAGGAGTTGAGGGGTGGGCTTTCAAAATGGGTCAAAAGGTACAAACTTCCAGTTACAAAATAAGTAAGTCATGGAAATGCAATGGCCAGCATGAAGACTATAGTTAATAATACTGTACTACATACTGGAAAGTTGCTAAAAGATGATTATTTCACAATACATACAAATACTGAACTATCATGTTGTATACCTCAAACTAATATAATGTTGTGGTCAGTTATACCTCAGTAAAAAATAAAAAAGGCTGAAAACAAAGACAGAAAAATCGCCTTTTATCAGAGTATAAGTGAGATTCCATAGAATATGGGTACAATGCAACTAAACTGAGGGGATAAAAAAAAACAAAACCAAAAACCAAACATCATCCCTGGTGGTCTTATTTATTTCATGAAATAAAAGAATCCTACTGCTGCCAAAGGTGACAGAAGTCCCATGTCCTCCCTTCATTTCCACCATAAGGGCACAGGCCTGGGATCTTTTCAGTGTAAAGCAAGAACTCTTCGAGTTTGCACAGTTTAGAAAATGATTTGTCAAGATGTGTGTGATGTGCCTTGTGCATGGGCTTCCTGTATTTTAAAGATCCAATAAATAGTGCATATGTAACTACGATTTCTGCCCCTGGCAGATATCGGCTGAGAACCTCTTGTGTATGCCCCTTCTGCTGACCTGATCTTTATGAAGAGCTTAGCACTCTCCACTGGTTCCATAAATATTTTCTCATGGCAGACCCCCACCCCAGGAAAAAAATCTCCTACCTTACACATTATGCTTAAAAACCATGGAAATAAGAGTGTAAAAAGGGAAGGAATAATGAAAAGGAGGGAGGAAAGAGGAAAATAGGGAAGAAAAAGAAGAATGCGGGCATCTGGGTGGCTCAGTGGGTTAAAGCCTCTGCCTTCAGCTCAGGTCATGATCCCAGGGTCCTGGGATCAAGCCTCACATTGGGCTCTTTGCTCGGCAGGGAGTTCGCTTCCCTCTCTCTCTCTCTCTACCGGTCCCTCTGCCTACTTGTCATCTCTGTCTGTCAAATAAACAAATAAAATATTTAAAAGAAAAAAAGGAAAAGAAAAGAAAAAAGAGAATGGAAGGCAGAAAATAACTTTTATTAAATGCTTGCCCAACTGCGACAACTGGAACATTAGTGGCTAAGGACTCTGACAGGAAAAAGAGAGAAGCTCGCTAATAACTAATGCAGAATCAACCACTGACATGACCCCAGACTCTCATTTGTACGGACTGTCACCGTTCAGGAGTTTCCTGAGTTTTTCTTGATTTGCTGGGGGCCCCAGAGTGTAGTCAAGAAGCTAAAGGAGGTTAGGAAGTAGATGCCAGAGATAAATCTCTGTGAAAATATCTTCTGAGGGAACAGAAAGAGAAATGAAACCTTGGTGGCCATTTGAAATGTCTTAAACCTGTGGAGTGAGGTTAGTCTATAAGCCAAAGTGGAAAACTAGCCCAGAGGACTGATGCCAAGGGCCAAAAGGACTACTACCTGATACTATATATCTCTAAGTGAAATATTTAAAACATCCTTATCCCTGGAAAGAGTATTTTAGTCCACTGGGAAACTGGAATTCATGGGGGATCCCCTAGCCTTGTCTTCTCTGAAGAGGTCAAATGCCAGAACCATCAGGTTACCAGGCAGACGCTGGGAAGTTAGGGCTCCTCTCTGGGGCTTCTTGGGAGACTCTGGGATTTCCTCCAATGGGAGGCCAGGCATGGCGATCAGGAAACAACCAACTAGAGCCACAAAGAGGTTCTGGTTCTTGGCACTGGAATGATCCAAATCTAGGACTGCTTCTCAAGGTACATGGTTGCCTCTGGAAAGATGACGTCCTAGGCCTTCCTTTGCTTGGGTATGACATTGGCTCCAGGCTCCATGAAGAAAAAGAAACCAGTCACAGACAAACTTCTAGAATAGAAATCAATGTTTCAAAGGCTAGCTGAGAGGGTTGATGTATTTACTGTTTCTTGTTCAGTTAAACATGTGGCCCATGGCATGGGAGTTGGGTAGCAAGAGGCAAAAAAAACTGTTTCAGCCAAGAAACTCATCCCTCTTGAGGATGGCAGAGAAAATGACTCTCATTCATTAAATCTTTTTTTTTTTTTTTTTTAACACCAAGAGGTCAGGTGGAGTAAAGACACATATGTTTGTTCCAATTCCACATGAGAATTCCCTGAAGAGGTGCCTTTCTCAAAGACACTTGTAAAAACACAGCAGCAATCCCTAAGCTGACCAAGGACCTTCACCTGTGAGAAACTCCCAGTTCAGAAGTTATTCACTCTGGTGGGAGCACAGGAAGGAAAAAAAGGACCGTTGACTATAGAAAGAAAAACAGAGAGAACTGACCTCTTATCTCAGGGAAATATATGTATTAGGATTTAGAAAAATTTTTGTAATTTTCTACTTCACCTTAGGGCACCTGAGTGGCTCAGCTGGTTAAGCATCCGACTCTTGATTTCGACTCAGATCATGATCTCGGGGTCGTGAGATCAAGCCCCATATCCCTATGTCGGGCTCCACACTCAGTGGGGATGCTGCTGAAGATTTCCTCTCCCTCTCCCTCTGTTGCCCCAACTCCACCACCCCTGTGCTTGCTCACTCTCTCTCTAAAATATATCAATTAGTCCTTAAAAAAAAGTAATTTTTTATTTCATCTTAATAGTGAAGACTACTAGAGCCTTTCACATAGTCAGAAAAGACCTCTGACCTTGGTGGCTTCCACAATACTACCAGCTTATAGAAGTATGGATACCAATGATGCCATGGAGTATCCAACCAGCCCCAAACTGTTTCCTGCAGGATACAGAGTTTTACCAACAGACTGCTGGTGTTTTAGAACAGACTTGCAGGGACACAAGATCTACCTCATTTAGTAGAAAGGGGAGACAAATTCCCATCCATCCTGGTCTCTTAGGCCAGGAGAAATGAAGTATGGGTTATGACTCAATGTCCAGAAGCCTAAGAAGGTACACAACAGTCACACTAACAAGACACACCTGGGAACAGGGAACGGGGAAAACCTAAAAATACAGATGGGGTAAACAAACATGACAGGGGCTGGGTGTCTGTGGTGACAGAGGCCTGGCAGATGCCTTGATCTTCCAGACACTGGGAAAGGCCCAGAGGAGAAAAGGAAGACATCCTTCAGCTCAAAAACCTCCATCTCTGAAGGAATCACTAGATAGTATCACAACGACTTGCCAGAAAATTCAGCTGCAAGCTCTCAGAATAAACAGTCAGTCCAAAGCACTGGAGAGTTGTGAATGTCAAAATTACACAGCCAAACCAGGCTTATGTGGAAACTAAAGGATATGCAAAGATGGTGTAATTAAAACAGGCATCAAGGAAAAACACACTACGCATCAACATGTTCTGTCTTAGATCCTCAGAAGGAATGGCTGGGACATTTTATAGGTCATGGAGTCTGGCAGAAGGGCAGCGGCTGAAGCCCCCTTGCTAAAGATGCTGCTGTCGTATTGGTTTTCCTTTACCTAACACTTCGATCCAGTGACTCATGAAATGAACGGAAGGGAGAGCACCGTGTACTACAGAACCACCGCCATCCACATTAAGGCACTCTGCTGGACTGGAAAAAGAGGAACTAAAATTCAGCTGTTTACAGATTTCTTTTGGTGATTTATAGGAGATTCCACAATAAGTACAGCTAGATTTCTGAGGCCAATTTATACAGAGGCTTAACTATAGGTGGTGTGATGGGTTGAAATGTGTCTCCCCCAAAACTCCTATGTTGTAGCCCTAACCCCCAGGACCACAGGACACAACCTCATTCGGAGATAAGGTCTTTAGAGAAATAATCAAGTTAAAATGGGATCATTAGATCAGGTCCTATTCCAATAGGTCTAGTAACCCAATTTAAAAAAAGGGATATTTGAACACAGAGACATGCAGGGACAGAAGATAATATGAAAACATAAGAAGATGGCTGTCTACCAGCCAAGGAGAGAAGCTTGGAACAGCGCCTTCCCTCACAGCCCTCAGGAGGATCCAAGTTTGCCAACGCTTTGATTTTGGATTTTCAGCCTCCGGAACTGTGAGAGAATAGATTTCTGTTGTTCAAGCCACCTCGTTTATCATACTGTGTTTGGCAGTTCTAGCAAATGATTATGGGGGCTGAGGCCCAACAAGAGGAGCTGGGTGGTAGGAGCAGCAGGTTGGCCAATTGCCAGGGATGAGATGACCCAGGATCACAAAGGCACAGGGCACCCTATGAGGTGGAGTTTAGAGCACGACCGGCCTGGAAAATCCAGCTGCAGCTCTACCTTGAAGAACGAGTCTTCCGGGCAACAATGTGCTGGCCATGTTCTAGTCTTTTCAGTGACAACAGTCATCAACTAACTGCCTTTATGACCCAGTAATGAACGTGATAAGCTAATTCGATTAGATACAGCATATTTGCAATTTCAATACCATAACAAATATTTACAGAGCAATTATTTGTTCCCAGATTCAAATTTTATTCCTACCGAGAGCCCTGGCAATGATCTCTCTCGGAGAGAGCCCATCAATGTTCGAAAATGATAAGGTACTGAATATATGTGGTTGTCTTTCATGCTTTCCTTTACAGCCCTCCCCTGCCCCGATAATACTTAGGTACTTCCATAATTCTGAAAAACGACAAGATAAAAAAAAACAAAATTCAACACCGAGTTTGAAAAAAAGAAACAAACTGCCCTCAAATCAAAGGCAAAATTATCATAATGATATTTATCCAGTGTTTGCTCAGAGAGAGATTTATGCTGGGATCCTGGCAGAGGACATGTGGATATCTAACATGTACATCAAAGCGATCTAGGTTTGATGAATCGTTCTGTACCAACGATGAACTGCTTAATAAAATGTTCAGTTTCAATGTTTATGAGATGACTCACACCTAGCAAGAACGAGGTCCCTTCCCATTTCTTCTCCTGCCAGGTCTCAAATACTTCAAGTCATTTTCACAAGAGCGAACATGCCAGATGGAAGAATGTTGTGCTTCTCCGGCTAGCAGACAGAGACATTCTAGATTGTAAATCACTCCCGATCTTCAACTATGAGACACAGATATGAACAAGCACAGAGAGAGCCACGCCAGCTTGGGAAGACTCATACATGTTATCCTAGTCATGCAAAAAATTAATTTCTATAGCTTTCCTGGTAAAAAGCGTCCTCACATTTGCAATCATTACTATATCATAACGCTTTCAGGGATTTCCAGAAGACATCCAGGACTCGGCTTCTAAATTGGACATACAGACCTATTTTAATTTGGAGGCAAACCAAATGACATCTTGAGTCAGGGTCGCTGTTCTGGCTGTGCAGTTTGTGATCTGCACAGGGTGCCCTGCCCTAGCAAGTGGAGGCTGAAATCTGGTCTATTTGGGCCCAGAGGCTGTATCTGCCTGCAGGGCCACCATTCTCTAATTACACAAAAGCTCTCTCAGGACTAGGGCCATATTCACCTTCTTCTCTGTGGATACCCTAGGGATATAGGTCCACAGTCACCTCAGCAAAGGGCAATGCTTTTAAACATGTTTAGTTCAGGATGTGAAATAGTCAGTAGGACTGGAGTTTACAGAACAAGGAGGGTGTGACTCAAAATGAGGCTAGAGATGTTGATGGGGGCCATTTTGACAATTTAAAAATTATCCTAAATACAGAGAAAGGTCACTGAAGGGTCTCAGCCATAGGGGTGACCTGATGTGATCTGTGTTTCTAGAAAGTTCTCTCTGGCTCCCACATAGACAATGAATCAGAAGGGAGCGAGAGAGAATGTGAAAGGTACAGGTGAGAGTTGGTTGACAGACAAAGCGATCCCAAAGGTGTGGACACACTAGGAGATAGAATCACCAGGACTTAGTGAATGACTGGACGCAGGGCTGAAAGTGAGAGAGAGAAGGAAGGATGTCCAGGATGATTTCTAGCCTGAGCCATGAAAAACTGGGCATACAATGAAGCTGTTAGCAAAGAGCACTGGAGGAGAAGCAAGTCTGAGGGATCGAGCTTATGAGTTCAGTCTTAAGAGTCGAGACTTCCATAAGACAGTGGGCTACTATGTCTTCTAGTAAACACTGGTACTAAAGTATGATATATCATACTCACTTTTTTTTCTTAATAAAATCTGAGAAACACAATTTTAATCAGAGTTTAGAAGCACTCTGGCCATACTCAGAATATGACTATAATTCTCAAATTATTCTCCATGATTGCATTCTTATCCCTATGTCTAGAGTATTTCTGGTTGGACCAGCTGCTCTGAGAGTAAATAAATCTCAAAAGAAACAGAAGAAAAGATAGCCTACGTGGTAGGAGTTCTGGGTCACAAAACACTGTGACTACCATCCTGTCCTCCATCTTGCCCTCACAATGTGTTCCAATCCTCACCGATGAGTTGTTGATAGATTATGTTACCAAATTCATTAAGAGCAATGAGTTTTAGGGCATGGTCCCCAGAGGAAGCAGCATGAGCAGAACTTGGGAAGCTGTGAAATTAAAACTATCGGGTCCCACCCCAGACCTACTGATTCAGAAATTGTGAGGGTGGGTGGGACCCAACACTCAGTGCTTTAACAAGTCCTCTGGGTGATTCTAATGCACACCCAAGTTTAGGAACCATGGACAACTATCAATCATGTTTCCTTCACAACTGCTTCCTAATGCCCATAATCCTTTTTTTCCTGTTAAAATTTCCTCCCAACTCCAAAACTGCAGTCTCTGTCTACGTAAAGCTCCTTCCCCAGGTGACGTCATTCCTCATTTGACTGCCGCACTATCTCCTCCAATCTGAATCCTGCCCATGTCATTGAGTCAACTGATGGTGGCCCCGCCCTCCTGCTCCGAGTTCCTTCATTCCATACTGGCTGCACCCCTGGAACACTGCCTCTTGCTGGGAGCTACAGCATGTTCCCAACAGGGACCTGCCTTTTATTTGGAGTCACCAGTCTCTAATATACAGAGAAAACCTACTGAAAGTCTAGCGGCTGGTCTAAATCAGTGTGTTTCGAGGTGGAGTCTACTGGAAGGAAAATGCAAGAGTACAGATACTGAGCCCCGTTTCTAGTCTCTTAAACTCGAAATTTCTGGGCACAGGGCTATGCATTTTCTTTTCTTTTTTTATTATGTTATGCTAATCACCGTGGAGTACCTCATTAGTTTTCGATGTAGTGTTTCAGGATATACTGCGCTACGCATTTTCAACACACACCAAAGTTTGATCAGTCCTGCTGTAGAGGAACCGCTATCTTGAGAACTACAGACTTAATTAACAGCTTCTTGAGCACCAGGACACTGAACTAAATTGAAACAAAATGAGAAGAGCTTATTTGGTTCCTGACCCACGGTCTACTACCTAAATGCATTCCGTAGATTTTTAGAGTTTTAAAGCAACATCACACATGGTGCTCTCTGTATACTATCAGTGTGTCTTCCCCAGCCTACATGTACAGAATTTGCTTTTCAGACCTAATGAATTTTATCTTTTATCCTTTTCAGACCAGATATCGGAGCTTTACACGGTCATTTAGAAGATACCCTTTTTACCTATTTCTCTTGGACTTACTCAACTCTAAATTGTGAATGTTTACATTAGCTTCAACAAATTTTAAACAGAATTTTAGGTGCAAAAAGAAAACACCGATATAGCTGCCAAATAGCAAATGAAATTATTTATGACCACGGACACATTGTCGCACAGCCAAAAATATTTCCTGGCTATAGTTATGAACATTAAACTTGCTCCCCACCCCAACCCACTGCCCCACAATGTCCTCCTCTCAAGTAGGTACATGAGCTCCACCCCAACCCTCACACACACCCTAAAAACGCCCGCAGACAGTTCCACAGTCAAAATAGTCACTACAAAGCATGTTATATAAGAGGAGCAGAACTGCGTCCGGAGACAAGCGGTTTTTAATACCACTGCAAGAGAAGTAGCTATGAAACAGAAGGGAAAACAACAAGCTCTTTCCTAGAATTAGCATCCAGGGTCTTTCTCAAAACAATCTGTGCTCATGTTGATCTTGTCAAACACATGCAAATCTGTTTTTAAAAACTGCAGCACTGTCTAATTAAATTTTCACTCTTTCTAAACGTTGTCATGGAAGAACTGGCACATACACACACACATCTGAAATCTAGGAGAAGTACTTGCCTTAGGTGGTTCTGATGTATGCTCTTCACTTTTATTTTTTAAAAGTTGCCAAATTCTATTTCTGAGATTCATTTTAAGAGAGTAACTTTAATAGATGCTCATGAGAAGAACTCGCATGATTCATTCTGCCTAGCAGGAAAATGTCTGTCTTTTTAATCGAGGTACAATTTATATACAGAAAAGTCACCCTTTTTAGGTATACAATTGGATGATTTTTGATGAATGTACACAGTTGTGTGACCACCACCAAAACAGTGAACTGTGTTGCCCATCCAAGTTGCCACATGCGGCTACTGCGCCCTTGAAGAGTGGCTCCCCCCAAAATTAGAGGTACTGTAGGTATAGAATACACACCAGATTTCAAAGACTTGGTTAAAAAAAAAAAAGCAAAAGATCTTATTAATTTATAGTGAACTTATACTTTACATATCGTGGGTTAAATATTAACATAGTAAAGTTAATTTTACCTGTTTCTTTTTCCTTTTTTGCTGTGCCTCTTAGAAAATTAAAAGTTACTGACTTGAATTTGTGGCTCAAGGTACATTTTTATTAGACCGTGCTTCAGAGATTATTTCCAGCCCCCAAAGAGCTCCCTCTCCTTCCGTTGCAATAGATATCATTTCTCCACTCCCAGCTCCTGGCAACCACTGATCTGATTTCTAACCCTGAAGTCTTTCTTTTGGTTGTCTCTAAAAAATATATCCTCTTTTTGTCTTCTATCTTCTAATTTTCCATAATCATCTTGTGTTATTCTAAAAATAGTCCTTTTTTTAACTTTAAAAGATCTGGAAATGCCTTGCCTGATCATTTCTTATAGTTTTCATTAACCAATGTCATTTTCATTAACCAGTTCCAATGCTGACAAGACCACCACCAGTGCAGTGGGTAACAAACTGCCTTCCAAAGGAGGCACGCACAAGTGGTTCATAATTGAATGGAGACCACTGTGCATACACACAACAGCTCTACTCAAAGATGCCAAGGGAGATCTGAGCCAGAGGTGGGGAACCTACTGTAGCTTAATTTTATTTAGCTTTAGGGAAGTGGAGAGAAAGCTTTATCTGTGCTAAGAAAAGGTTGGACAGACATGTAAAAGCATTTACAGGTAGGAGGGGGAGCAAGGACAGGAAGCTCTGGCCCACGGGCAATGCCTGCAGTGGGAGCTCTGTGATGACTGATGATAATGGCCAGAGGCAGCAAGACATCCAAGCTGCATCTCTCCCCAGCCCTCACCCTAGCTAGGCTCACCTATTCACATTCTGCTTTTCTTCTAATTCCCTTCTAATTAAAATGAAGTTAATCATTGTTTATAATAGGTATTCACATCTTCTGCTTCTATCCACATTTACTCTTTATTCATTCTCCAGTTATGACACACCATCTTTCTGATTTCCCAGAATTTAAGGAAAACCGTGTAGGCCACCTCCTATGCATATTTTCTCCCATTGGGTGAGTTTGGGAGCTGCATCTAGTCTACCTCTGAACTCTTGGGGTCCTTCTGGATTATCAACCTTGAGCACATCTCCCTGGATTTCTATACCTCATTCGGACCATCCCCTGCTCCCTCCCTTTGCAACACCCCGGAAAACCAGAACAAAATCTTTGCATTTTTAGCATTTTATTACGAGTCTTTTAAGGAACCATAGTAAAATGCCAACTAGGCTCTGAAGTTTCTTGTTTTCTCTGAGATAACTAAAAGCACCTGCAGAGTCTACATTCTCCCCATCCTCCACCCCAAAGATTTCTTGTGAAAAACTCTCTCCACCAAGAGAACCATCTGTCCAATTCAGATTAATGGCAAAGCAAAAACTAAATGTCCAGATTGGATGGGATTCATTTTGCCAGGTCTCTGCTTAGCTCCAAAAGGATCCCTTTCAGGCATTTCCACCCTAACTGGAAAATGGACTAGAAATGGAAACTCTCCAGTGTAGTGCCCACGTGAAACACTGAGAAAGGATGAGAACTGTGGTGGTCCCTTAGGACCGTCAGAATCCTGGAGAGGCTCACAGACCAGGCACCAAGCTGGTGGACAGAGACACTGCTTGACAACCACAAATCTCCACCTTTCTCTTGTGGCGACTCCAGCCCAGGGGAAGGAGATGGTCAGATAATCATACAAACACCAGTATAATTACTAAATGCACACATGATTCTGATACACAATCAGAGCTGGAAATAAGTCTATGCTTAAATTTCTTTCTAAAGATTTCATTTTAGAGAGAGAGCACACATGAGCAGTGAGGGTAGGCACAGAGGGGGAGGAAGTGGGACAAGAACACTCCTCGGTGAGCGAGTGGCAACAGACTTGGGGCCCAGTCTCCACAATCCTGAGATTATGACCTGAGCCAAAACCAAGACTTGGATGCTTAATCAACTGTGTCACCCAGGCACCCCAAGTTTGAAAAAAAAAATTTTTTTAAGATTTTTATTTGACAGAGAGATCACAAGTAGGCAGAAAGGCAGGCAGAGAGAGAGAGGGGGAAGCAGGCTCCCTGCCGAGCAGAGAGCCCGATATTGGGTTCCATCCCAGGACCCCGAGACCATGACCTGAGCCGAAAAGGCATAGGCTTAACCCACTGAGCCACCCAGGTGCCCCCTATGTTTGAAATTTTAAAATAAAAACATTTTCTCCAGAGAAGCAGTGCCAATGAAACAGGAAGTAGTTTCAATTTCCTTAACTGTGAAATAAAAATAAACCATTTACCATGCATTCCACATATATAATCTCTAATCATTACCAAAACTCTACAAGAAAAGCATTATTATCTCTATTTTGTAGATGACGCAGAGCCAAGTTAAAAATGGATTTGCTGTTGCTAGAAGTGACCTGGAATTTGACAGGCACTCAATTGGTAGGCATCTAGTTGTTAAATTAATAAAAACCGGAAGAGTAGAGGGAGTATTTTAACAGAGAGCTAGGAGAAGACTGTGGATTCCCCACATTTGGTGTTGTGTGAGGCACTACCAATCTTGGCCTAAAATAGGTATAAGCCCTGACATTAGGAGATAAAACAAGATAGGCTATATGCCTGTCTGGTAACTGCATAAATAATTCTCATTTAGTTCTCACTTAAATAAAGAAGCAATTGTCTCCACCATGCAGAAGTCTGGCCAAAGGCCCCTGGGGAATTAAAGCCAGCCCCAAACGAGGTTAATATCAGCAATGTGTATAAGAAGGGCTGTTGGAAGGACTGAATGACAGAACACAGGCTGTTAAGGTGCCTGCTATTTTTCAAAATACTTCAACCTAGGCACTTGTGACACAAAGGGAATTATTATTTTTAGCCTATACTCTGGGGCAGTTAGCATTTGAATGACTAATCAAAAGCTCACGTAGGGGCGCCTGGGTGGCTCAGTCGGTTAAGCATCCAACTCTTGATTTTGGCTCAGGTCATGATCTCAGAGTCTTGAGATCAAGCCCCGTGTTGGGCTCTGCACTGGCGTGGAGCTTGTTTAGGAATCTCTCTCCTTCTGCTCCTCCCCAAACATCTCCACCTCTCTACACCTTTCTTTAAAAAAAAGAAAAGAAAGAAAAGGAAAAAATAAAAAAGCTCATGTAAACAGAAAATCAATTATCTGCTGAACACGAGGGTTGTTGCTTAGTATAATGGCGGCCACAAATGATTGTTCATCAATGAAATGGTGTTCACAGTAGCCTGTAAGTATTGTACAGATATATTCTGTTTATGCTGAAGTGGGAATAAGAACCTATCCAACCCAGCTGTCCAAACCTTTCAAAATGGTGCCCTTGCTGAAGACTGCCACCAGTCGTCTTTCTAGATGCTCTGGAAGAAATATTCTCACCTGATCCTGACAGAAAAGCCAAATCCTGATTCTAAGCTATTGTCCCATCTGCCTCTAATGAAACTTTTTGTTCGGAGTGCTACTCAAATACACAAAAGGACACAGGGTTAAAGACCTTCTAGGGCAGCTCTGTCCAACAGAACTCTGCTGCAATGTGGGAAATGTTTGTCTACCCTATGATAAGCTAGCCACTAGGTACAGGCAGTAACAGAGCACTGGAAATTTGGCTGGTGTGACCGAAGAACCAAATTACTAATTTAATTTGAATTTGAATGGCCGCCTATGCCTAGTAGCTACTCTGTCGGACAGCACAGTTATGGAGCTTACGAAAGAAGGCTGGGCGCAGATTTTGTGCCTGCTTGCGATTAAACGCTTGCACATGGGAGACCTACAGCGCTCATCTACTGTGATTTTCCATTAGCTGTATCAGCCCATGGTGTACGACCAGCTGAGGCTAGTTCTCAGCAGCCCACCTCCAGAGGGCCTCTGGACTCTGAGGGCAGATCTGGGTAATCTGAACTGCACCAGAAGTTAAGACTGGGATAAAAATACACAACTGGGGCAGCTGTCATGGAAATTAAATGAACAAGCCTGTGAAAGCCCCTAGCAGAGTATGTAGCATTGGTAAAGGCTTCATAACATTTAACTTTGCTTTACACCAAAACACCATTCTCCTTTAATGAGGTCCATGAGCTTCAATAAGATCTTGTCTGTTTGGGAATAAACCTATTACTAGAGCGTAGGAAACTGTACGGTGTCCTCTCCCCACCTCCCAAAAATAGACACTAAATATTTCAGCTAAGAATTTGATTTGGAAGAAGGATGCCCTTGCCACAATAATTCTTATAAAACAAAACAAGCTACAGGAATAAGGGGACTTACCATTTTCTAAAGAACATCTCTTATAGTCTACTTACACCGGGTCCCCCTCCAACGTGTGTGTGTGTGTGCGTCTCTGTTAAAATACACACATCATAAAATTTACCATCTTAACCATGTTTTAGTGTATAGTTAAGTAGTACTGAAATTAAGTTCATATTTACATTGCTTTCTGTCTCCAAAAACCAAACAACATATTAACATGTAAAGATGATAGTAAAAGATGTCTAAGGTAAATAAACCTCAAATTCAAGAGAGTGACCATGGGAGAAGTGGGGTAGGGGGGAAAAGGTAGGAATACAAAGGGTTTTAAGTTTTATCTAGAATGTTTTGTTTCTTTAAAAAAAAATTAGGGGTGCCTGGGTGGTTCAGTCCATTAAACATCTGCCTTTGGCTCAGGTCATGATACCAGAGTCCTGGGATTGAGCCCCACGTCAGGCTCCCTGCTCAGTGGGGAGCCTGCTTCTCCCTCTCCCTCTGTCTCTCCCCCAGTTTGTACTCTCTCTCTCTCTCTCAAATAAAATTATAAAATAAATTAAAAAATTAAACATGGCAAAATGTTAAGACTTGACCGAACTGGGTTTTAAGTATATAGGTGTTTCTTACATTATTTACTATATTTTTATGTATTCTCTTAAAAATGTTTATTTTTGACCATATTTTATACTTAGAGAGAAGTTGCAAACACAGTATCCAGACATTCCTCCACCCACTCCCTCTAATATCAACATCTTGAGATCACGACATGAACTTCGATATAATACTATTGTAAAACTACTAACTAAAATAAAGAACATGTTGAAATCACTCTACTTTTTCCATTTCTGTTCTTTACCTATTCTTGGATCCTACCCAGAATCCCTCAGTACTTTTTAAAAAAAAATGTATTTATTTACTTTGGAGTGGAGAGGGTCAGAGGGATAGAGAGAGAGAATCTCAAGCAGATTCCCCACTGAGTGCAGAGCCCACTGGTCTCCAGGCGGCTGGACCTCACAACCCGAGATCAGGATCTGAGCTGAAACCAAGAGTCAGACCCTTAACCAACTGTACCACCCAGATGCCCCCCTCAGTACATTTATAGAAGTTGTTATTTCTCCTCGGTGTTCTGTAGTCTTTGACAGTTTTGCAGCCTTTCCTTGTCTTTTACGACCTTGACACTTGTCAGTTATTTCGCTGAATGGTTCACAACAGGGGTCTGACAGTCTCATTCTCAGGCTGTGGTTATGCATTATGGGCAAGACTACCACAGAAATAATGCTGAGTCCCTAGTGCATCATATGACAGTGTTTGTGATCATTTTTGTAGTGTTAAAATAGTTCATAGTTTCAAAAGATAAAAAATAAGCAGCTATGTTAGACTGGGTTCTCCAGAGAAACAGAACCAACAGTAAATATATATATGTGTGTGTATGTGTACGCATACACACACACACACAGATTATTAGGAATTGGCTTATGCATTTATGGAGACTGAAAAGCCCCAAGATCTGCCACCTGAAAGCTGGGGAGCCAGTGGCATAGTTTCAGTCCAAGGCCAGAGGCCTGAGAACACCAGGGGAACTGAATCAATTCCAGTCTGGTCCAAAGGCAAGGGAAGACCAATGTCCTCGCTCAAAGACAGTCACAACAAATTCTTCCTTACTCAGTTTTTTGTTCTAGTCAGGACTTTAAAAGAGTAGGTTGAAGACTACCCACACTGGGGAGAGCTATTTGCCTTCCCCAGTCTACCCATTCAGATGTTAATCTCATCTAGAAACACCTCCACAAACAGGCCCAGAAAAATATTTAATCAAATATCTCGGTACCCTGTGGTTCAGTGAAGACAATATACAAAATTAACCCTAACAGTAGCTTAACTTCCAAATTAAAAACTTCCTGCATATTTAGGTTCCAAATCCCATCAAGCCAAGTGGATTTTAGGAAGTGTTCCAATTTTTAAAGTTATCATTATCATTAGCTTCAGGTCTAAAACATTGTAAATTCATGACATACTATCATTTAAAAAAATTTTCGGAGCGCCTAGGTGGCGCAGTCACTTAAGCATCTGCCTTCGGCTCAGGTCGTGATCCCACAGTCCTGGGATCTAGCCGTGTTGGATTCTCTGCTCAGTGAGGAGTCTGCGCTCACTATCCCCCACCTCCCTTTGGCTCTCAAATAAATAAAATCTTTTTTTAAAAGTTCAAAACTTCAAAAAATCTCAGAGGTTTTATTATGATTTTACTTCAAGAGAAAAGGTGATGATGAGCCAGTTTATATTCAGATTAACTGTGACTCAAGAGAAGTTTGACCAATATTAATACAAGCTAGTAAGAACCAAAAATCCTTTATTTCTGATCTCTTAATCCAGGTGAAAGCTGAGTCATCTTTTAGAATGAACTACACTGCTCAGCATGGCATCCTAAAGAGGTTCTAGGTCATTGCTTCTTTAGAAATAAGATAGTGGAATGAAATCTATATATATCAAACGATGCCCTATTTTTCTGGGACAAGAGAGAACGTGAGTTTCAGAGACTTTCACTATTGGAGTTGTATATTCAAATGAAATATATATGTTTATGCACACATAGCTGACCCTTGAACATGGCTTTGAACTTATACATGGATTTCTTCTCCATTACATTCTCTACAATGTAATAGCTCCTAAGGCTATTGGTATGTAAGTTTTGAGGAGTCAGAAGTTATGCTCAGATTTGCAACTGTGGCGGGGGCACTCAGTACCTCAACCCCTGTGTTGTTCAAGTGTCAACTGCACTTGTATATGTAAATATGGAGAGAGAGAACAGTATATAAATAAATAAAATTTCAAGTCTTTTCTGAGGCTTCCCCCATTTGAAACTTTTTATCTTCAGGATCATTCTAAATGTTGGTGGTTTGGGCTGGGAAATAATTTTTTCCAACTTCCCAACTTAAATGTTTATATTTAGTTCAAAGCGTTCCATTTCCATGGGTAACGGTACCACAGCTTTTCCCTCACCTTCATGGAAAGAAAGCTACTCACAAATGCTTTTCTAGGTTCCCAGTGCTCTGGGAGGCAGTCACAGGGGTTTTTATAAAAAGCCAGAGCAGAGTAATTTAGGTCTCATAATGCCAAAGAGGAAGGTGGACACCCATTTTAAGTCTTTTGGCCCATCCCAAATGTGGACACCACTGTTCTGGGCCATTTCCACGTACCACACACCTTCTGCATGTCTCTTAGAACACACAGCTCCACTCAAAGTGGCTTCTTTCAAAGAAACAGTGGAACATGGGTTTGCTTTTGGGCTGGGTCAACTCTCCTAGGGATCTTCTAGGGAGAAGGGAGGCAGTCAGCCCCTGAGAGACAAGAGCATGGAGAGGGTAGGAGTAGGGGCTTTAGACCCAGACTTCCTATGTTGAAACCCAGGTTCTAGGGTTTATGATCTTGGAATGTCAGCAAGTTATATAACTGCTCATGCCTTTGTTCCTTCAACTGTAAAACAGAATAACGATACTCAGCTGATTGGTTTGCTATGAGGATTAGACACACGCACAGAAAGTGCCTGTGTGCCTATGCCACACGCACAGGACCTGGCATGTAGTAAATGCTCAATAAATGCTAGGGAGACTGTAGGTCCTGATTCCACACCCCAGTGGGATTAATCTAGGTCCCCAGTCACTCATGGGAGTTGTGATCACTTGCCAGCTGTTGGGTAGAAGGTATGGTTTTTTCCCCAACTCCATCACCTGAAACAGAGTTGCCTAAAAAGTCTTATTTAGCAGAACCTAAAATTTAAACCTGTGCAATAGTCAAAAATCTGAGGCACAGCAGGCTTTAAATGTAATCTCGTTAGGGGCATTTGGGTGGCTCAGTGGGTTGAGCGTCTGCCTTAGACCCAGCTGGTGATCTCGGGGTCCTGGTATTGAGCCCCCAGAGCCCAAGTCAGGTTCCCTGCTCAGCGAGGAGTCTGCTTCTCCCTCTGACCCTTCTCCTGCTCATAAGCGTGCACACAAGCTCTCTCTCACTCTCTAATAAATAAATAAAATCTTTTTAAAATATGTAATCTTGTTAAATGGAAATAAAGAAGAAAAATATTTGGAAAGGATTTTTTTAAAAATATTTTACTTATTTGACAGAGAGAGACCACAAGTAGGCAGAGAGGCAGGCAGAGAGAGAGAGAGAGAGAGAGAGAGAGGAGGAAGCAGGCTCCCTGACTAGCAGAGAGCCCGATGCGGAACTCGATCCCAGGACCTGAGACCACAACCTGAGCTGAAGGCAGAGGCTTAACCCACTGAGCCACCCAGGCGCCCCTTTGGAAAGGGTCTTAAGTAATGGATAGATTCCAATGAGTTGAGGTTCTTTTAAGTCAGACTTGTATTTTTTGGCTTTTTTTCTAGTGTGTGTGTGTGTGTGTTTAAATTCATGCCTCTTTTTTGATAAATATAAAAACCTTATGGTTTCTCTTAATGCTATTTAAAACTTGACATTTTTACAAAATGGACCAAAAGCAAATCTAAGCAATGTTATTTTAAGAATATACTTGTTCAAACTACACATGGGCTTTATCTCTAAGAAACTGAGGAAGTGCCCTAGTCCCTTCCTGGAAATCACTGAACTGACCAAAAAGCAGAATTGTACAGCCTCACAATTTACATCAGACTGGAGGATGCTATAACTAGTTTATCAGGATGATTGTGCTATAGAAAAGTTTTTCTGGTTTAGTTTATACAGCTGAGAGCCCTTGATCCTACATGACCCACATTTATCCTCAGAATTGCACACTTGGAAACAAGAATTTCAAAAGAATGAAAGATTTACTACCTCCACCTATGGTTTATCCACCGAGAACAGTACAGCAGTGAAGGCAGAATGACCAGACTAGATCACTGTGGAGCTATGATCTGACCAATTCCCAAATAATTTCGTAATGCCATTAGAAAGGGAAGGGTTCACAACAGTGGTTAAGGGAAGAGCAGTCTGGGAAGTGGGGGGGCTTGGTGAACAGAAGGGATGCTGCTTTCAGTTCTAGAAGAACCAAGACATCTCATGTTACTGGAGGCACTTAACAGAACTGGACAAAGATTCAGTTAACAGAATTGGTGTAAAATGCAGGCTTAACCTTGCAATAAGACAAAAGCCTAGCTGAGAAACTCGAAGAAAAGGGAGGTCCTCAGCACTGCATTCTTACAAATTTCTCTATATCCATCTTCACTTTCTTCCAGTATCAGGGGATAACAGCCTGTCCCTCTAACCATGCCATGAGTCCCACCCTTACCCTCTTGAAAAGCAGCAGCCAATCTCTTATATTTTGAAACTCTCCCCCCGTACTGATTCCTTGACCCTTTTTTATTTGGGGACTGGGTGAAGAAACTAACCTTGACTCAGCTTCCTTCTTTTACTTTCTCATTCAGATATTTCTAAAGTATAGTCTGTATTCACTGTTCTCACTTCCTTTCCTCTCATTCATTCCTCAACCCCACGCAAACCTACCGATCCCATTCTCACAGAAGTCCACCAGTAACATCCATGCTGCCAAGTCCATTGTAAGTTTTGTTTTAATCGTGCCAAGTATTTCAATATATTTTGAATTGCCTGGAAGACTGCCTTATAAATGAATACCACTATCCTGAGTACAGTCTTACAAGATAAAAGTCCAAGCTCCCTAACAGGAGTGGAAACCCTTTCATGATCTCCCTGATCCCAGTTTACCTCATCAAGCTTGATCTCCCCACACAATCAGCTGTTTTTCACCTGGGTGTCCTTGCTCAAGCTGTCCCCTCTTTTGGAAAGGCTCTCTCCCTAACCCTTCTATCACTTTTTTAAGAGAGAGAGAGAAAGAGCACAAGCAGGGGGAGAGGGAGAGAGAGAACCTTAAGCAGGCTCCACACTCAGCGCAGGGCCCTACACAGGGCTTGATCTCACAACCTGAGCCAAAAATCAAGACAGTCAGATGCTTAACCGAATGAGCCATCCAGATGCTTCCTCCTGACCCTTTTTACTTCACTAACTCCTACTTCCTCATAAATACTCAGATCAGACATAATCTCCTCCAGGAGGCCTTTCCTGATATTCCCACCCCAATCTCACCCTGGCTGCCTGAGGAGCCTCCTTTCGTTCTCCCACAACATTATTTTTTAAGTTCTGTTGCTGCACTTACGGTTCTGTCCTATAACAGGCTGTTTATGTGTGTCTCACCAAATAGGCTCTACACTCCCTTAAGGCAGGAGCCATCTTCCACACCCACGTGACAGGAGGGAAGGACAGGAGGGAAGGAACCGCCATCACATTTGCTCTTCCGCCCTCAAAGGGGATCCTCTTCAGACCCAGACGGGATGAGCACAGAATAGGGTGGGAGCAAGGGGATAGCTCTTGTGGCTTTCTTTTTTTTTTTTTTTTTTTTAAGATTTTATTTATTTATTTGACAGACAGAGATCACAAGTAGGCAGAGACGCAGGCAGAGAGAGAGAGGGGGAAGCAGGCTCCTCACTGAGCAAGGAGCCCGATGGGGCGCTCCATCCCAGGACCCTGGGATCATGACCTGAGCCGAAGACAGAGGCTTTAACCCACTGAGCCACCCAGGCGCCCCTCTTGTGGCTTTCTATCCCTTTTTTTCCTCTTCCCACATTTCTGACTCCAACTTGGGTCCTTGTGTTGCCATAGTAACCAACAGTCCCAGAACACAGACCTCTGGCAGTTGGACTTCTAGTCACTGTGAGTCAGGATCTGAAGGATTTCTAACATCCCCAGTTTATGGCCCACAAGCTGGCAGCGCCTTTTTCATGTGGGCAGCTGCCAGAGCAGGGCGTGCTTGTGTGTGTGTATTTCTTCCACCCCCACACACCTACTGGGGCATCACAGAAAAAGCTGCACTAAAAAGTGCCAACAGATGGTGGGAGGATGGGCAACTAAATGGCTATAACCTTTCTGGAAAGCAATTTGATATCAACTCCAATTTATCCGTGATCTTTGATCCATCAAAGCCACAGATATATATACAGAGAGAGAGGGAGACACAAGGATTTATTGATAAGGGGGCTTACCGAAGACTTATTAAAACAGTAACAACCACTTAATAGTCATCAATAAGAAAGTCATTAAAAATGAGAAAATAGCCATATACAGGTTTACTGTAGGGTATGCCATAAAAGAGAGTGATCTCCCACAGCTGATATGACAGCCACACATATGCAGGTGTGTGTATGTATATGTACAAATACACAGGTACACACATATATACATATAAAGAAAAAGAAAAGGAAATCCACCAAAATCTTTCCAGGGATGGTTATCCAGATCTCTGGACAGTAGGATCATAAGCGTATTTAATTTCATCTTCATACTTTTCTGTATTTTTCAAATTTTGAACGATGATCATTTTTTTCTTTTGCAACCAAGTTGTTTCAACTGCAGCAAGCCGGATGACAAGCAGCGGCAGGTGGAGAGGATTAGCAGAGAGGGTTGTCACACAAAGAAAGGCATTTTTCTCAAGGGAGGGGGGTGGCCTTTTTTGTCCTTCCTTAAAGAATACAAAAATTGGATGAACTTCTACCAGAATGGCATAGTAACAAACAGAAAAAGGAATGAATAACATTACCGCTTAAATACCATGACTTCCCTCTTCTCCCCAATCCCACCAAGTTTTTTTCTTTCTTTTGAAGATTCCTGAGTCGAGGGAGACCTGAGGAGGAGTCCCTGAACCCCATGGCACACTCAACCTGCAGCAGCGACCGATCGGAAAGCACAGACTGCAGCTCGCAGTCAAACCTGAGCCTCTCTGTGGGTTATTTCCCCTCGGAGGACACCTTCTCCTACGAAAACACCATCTCCTGGGAAGACAAGTCTCCCAAGGGTCTTCCAAGCCTTGTCCCTCCTATCCAGGGGACATGGAGGACAGAGAGTACAGGCAGACTCCTGAGGAGACGAGACCAGATTCGGGATGACCCAAAGCAGTTCTGCAAACTCAGCATCACCCTAGCCTGGGATGTTGATGTGGGCTCCAACAATTCAGGCTCCGTAGCTAGCTGGGACCTAACTGGAAGCAATCAGTGGATCAACAAGTACCCTGAAGAGAACAGACAACTGACTCTCAGTAAACTGGACAGTCTTGTACAAAAGCTTGAGACATTTCTAGGAAATCAGAACGATGACAAAGATGATGACTCTGCATTCCCTGGATCTGCCCAGGAGGAAGATTCCGAGTTGTTTGGCAGCTCCCCTCTAGACATAGCTCAGGTCAGTCATCAAGAACATGATACTTGTCAGGACTTGTCTCACACCCGCCAGCATGAAGGCATCATCCAGTTTCCACAGATTCCACCAAGACTTCGGGAACATGAACTTGCTGAGGTAAGCAGAGAAAGGAGAAAGACAAAAAGGAGACAGACCTGGTTGGTGGCGGGGGTGGGGGGGCAGTTTGAAATGATGCATGGAGCATTATTCCCTGCTTTGAACCAAGGCCAGTCTCCCTCAGTGTCTGACGTGGCAGGAGAGTGAGGGAGAAAGCAAGGAAAGGGGTCAGGGTGGAGCTGAAGGGAAAATACTGAGGAGCACTGAAGGAGAAAAGAGGATAGGGAAGTTAAGAAAAGTTATGATACTGCGCTGCCCCGTGTGTGTTGAAGTATTAAAATTTTGCATTTACAGTTGGATTTTTTTTTTTAAGATTTTTATTTATTTATCCGACAGAGATCACAAGTAGGCAGAGAGAGAGGAGGAAGCAGGCTCCCTGCTGAGCAGAGAGCCTGACGCGGGGCTTGATCCCAGGACCCTGGGATCATGAGCCAAGCAGAAGGCAGAGGCTTTAACCCCCTGAGCCACCCAGGCGCCCCTACAGTTGGATTATTTTTGATAGAAGGATTTGAATTCTATAAGTGGTAAATATTGGCCCCATTGTTATCCAGGATTTGCATATTTAAATCCTTCATTTTCTTGGCAGAGGATAAGCCAGACAACTGTCAGCCAAATGGCAAGCACTATAGAGACCTCCTCAGTCTCATCAGGTCAGCCGGAGAAGGAGGACACTCATTCCAGGACACGGGCCCTCTCCTGTGTGAACTTCAGGTGGGTCTTCCGCTGGCTAAGGCAGCAAGTCCTCTCCTCACTTCTCAGGAGACCACAGCGCAAGGAGGCCACTGAGAGCCCTCATAAGTTGGCACGAAAGAAAAGACTCCCTCACAGAAGCAAGAGAATCCAACCTCAAGATTCCCTCAAATTAGGACACCCTCTATCACCAGATTTTTTAACCTTTTGATAGTACCCATTCTACAATCCCCATGAGTTAACTGTTTTCTAATAAATATAACACATACTCGTATATTAGTCATGTCTTCCTCTTCCAGCCCACCATCTTGACTCAGGCTGAAAGTCTGTATGTTGTCTAGAAGACTGAAATATATTCTCTGCTAATTTTAAGTAGTATTAGCCTTCCTAATTTGAAGACACTCTTGCTCTCCTCCTCCTCCCTTCTTACTGTATTTTACTCTATTTTTATACATTTTCATCTTAATATTAACACAAATGCCCATTTTCAGAAGGCAGTAGTATAACCCAACAGATTCCCAAGATGGTAGTGTGGTTTTGGTTGAACTTCTATGGCTCGACCAAGTGGCCGAGATACTGAGTCACTCAGGGGAAGCAGATTTCAGTTGGCAGCGTTTCAGGAGTTCAGACGGTAGACCCGATGTTCCCAGGAGACCTGCCTGGTTCTAGTGTGTGCTGCATTGGCTAGAATAAGTGGCTCATTCGGGAGGAATGGGAGGATTGGGAATGCTACTTAACCACTCCAAGTTTAACCCTCCTCGTTCAGAAGATGGGGAAGATAATAATACGAACCTCACAGCATTGTTGGAGAACGAATGAGATAATGATAATTTCATTGTTGCTGCTGCGTGGCTTCTCCAGAGGATCTCCCCAGAAAACCAGATCCAAGGGACATCCCAGAGGGAGAGTTTAAGAGTAATTCACATTGAAATATTTCCCACACAGAAGCAATATTTACCCAAAGTTATAGGTTTCTGCAGATCTTGACTCAAGCAAGTCCTCTCCCAGTCCATTCCCCACTGAGTCTTCTGAAATTCCTTTACAAATGGCAGTAAACTTCCCTCTAAACTTCAGCTTCTTTAAGGAGGACTGTACTCACCTCCCACCCTTTCGCCCTGACCTCTCCCTCTTACTGATATCAACTCCCCTCCCCACGACCACTACCATCCTCCTTAACCACCCACAGGCTTACCCAAGAGCATTCCTTCAGCTTTTGACCTGCAGAGTTCAGGTGCCTAAAGCATCGGAGTCTTTGGTCTCAAATTTCTCCCTTTCCTCAACTTCAATTCCCTTTTCTCCTTTCTTCTTCTCTTTCTTCCTTCCTTCCACAAATATTTAGCACAAAGAAGTGCCAGGTACTCTTCTAAATTACAAAAACACTCACTCAGTCCTTGAGGTTCAGGTGGCTCATTGATCAAGAGAGAAAGCCATGGAAACATAGGGTAAGAACAGGTTACAGGTGATAAGTCTGTATGAGGCACACACTGAAAACTAATTCAACAGGAGGAGGTGAATTGCTAAAAGTTTCATGTCTAAGGTTGCTTGAGTTCGTTTAAGGTGGAGGACTTGAAGCTGCAGGATAAACCGGTGTGGCGTTCAAGTGTGCAGTCCTGACTGGTTACATGTGAGAGACAGTGGGGATGATATTGCCCAAAGAATGACAGACAGTACGATGGGAGGGAAGACATCAAACAACAGGGCCTTCTTAGCAATACACTCATGGTCACGTCCTGAGCTTCTTTGCAGGCAGACTCCTCACTTTATCCAACTCTCTGAGAGCATTTCCCTTTGACTGCTCCCTCCAATGCCCTCCTCCACCTTCACTTCTCTTTGACTTTGCAACGACTTTGAGTACCATTACCACACCTGTTCAGGAGTTTTGGTCCCTTCTTTCCAGATCCAGCCCAGGCCCCTCCTTCCCCAACTACAATGTAGCCACCACATCTAGTAGCAATCACAAAGCCTTGCCCTTTCCAGATCTTCTTTTAATCCATACTCACCACATTTCCCAAAGGAGACTCGTGCTTTTCCTAAGGGCCAACACACAAAACACAGGAATTACTTTCTCCATTCCTGAAGAATTCCCCCCACTGCCTTTTCAAGTCCGCCCACTGCCTGGGGAATTCGTCCTTAAAGACTCCAAACTCTCGAGTTACTATGAGGCCAAGAATGATCCTTCTGGCTTAAGTTGACCACATCCTTCCAAGCCGTCCCCCAGGCCCCCATCCTGCCACCCCCTCTTCCCCGTGACTTGTACTTTTCAGCTCTCTTTACATAACTACTTTACCTATGGACTAACTTTTAGTTCCTTTTTATCGGAGGATCCTAACACAGTGTCTGGTACAGAGCAGTCTGTCTCTATAAAACTTTTTTAATGATTTGAATATATCTTATTTCTTTCAACTTTTTCCTATATAGTTTTTTTTAAAAAGTGAAATATAACAGCTTAGAGTTGCTATTCTTTAAGTTAAAAGTTAGGGCGAACAGAGTTAAGAGCAGGTATGGGAATGGAAAGGGGATAGATAGGAAGTGAACAGAAATCCATGGAAGGTCAAGAGAGGTGGTGACCCACGGACTGAGAAATCTAACACCAGGGGAAGTTAGGGACTAATTTGGAATGTCAATTCAACAAATATACAAGGAGCTTTAGTGTTGCTTTAGGCTAAATGGATGATCTGTCTAAAAGATGACATCTCCTATTTTCACGGCACTAGTAACCAGAACTCTGTTATTTTAACTCTTTCTCTAGTAATTAAGTCAAGCTCTAAGAAAAACTCAACTGAAATGAGCTACTTGGAAAGACTGCCCCCGGGGAATTAGAGGCCCTGTTCATTAGCAAGATTGCTTACGTATTTGTTCTTATTTTTCAGTGTTATATAAACCTGCTCGACAGGTATGAGGTTTATCTCTAAAATTCAAACAATGTATTTTACAAGGCTTTACAACAAATGTTCTTTGTAAGAATTAGAATTTGAAATATTCCTTGGGGTTATCATGCTACATCTCAGAAAGCAAGTCAAAGTACTTAAAAACAGGAAATATTTCAGTACCTCCTCATTCATTATGGTATCAAATATGCTATGAGGCTATTAGCTACATGCTAAACTACAACCAGGTTCTCCACTTTTTGTCACACACATGGGGCTGGGGTTAGAGGAGGCCCATTATACATCAAAAGGACTGAAAGCAAAATGGAAGTGGTCCCTGGAAGGTCCTACCTTTGCTGTAACCTCAGGCTCCGAATGACTGCACTTGCCAGACAGACGCTAACCGAATTGAACACATTTTGGGATTCCCATTATCTTAATACCCAAAACTAAAACCACTCCTTCAAGTGAACTGCTCAACCTTGAAACCCGTAAAGTTCAGCTAGTTGCACTAGAGTAGTATTACCTTAGATACTCATATTCTAGAATCGATAATGTCATAATGAGCCAGAATGCAGTGAAAACTTACCAAACATGGAGAGCGTTCAGCTTTCTCCACACACAAAATTGGAGACTAACGTAAATTTTATTGCCCACCCCATGTCCGTTTTTTACTTAGTAGGATCCCAATGAGAGAAAAAAAGTGTGTGCGCTATACCAGCAAAACAAAATCATTTTCTTCAGACTTAACATAATGTTGAAAGTTCATGGCTCCAGAGGATACGCAAGTCTAGGTCTACCTAGTCACAAAAACAGCCTCTGAAATCCTCTTATCAAACAATGAAAGGAAAAATGAAATTATAAATGAATTCCTAAGAACGCCTGGTAGGGTTTTTACCCCAAGAGTTAAGAATGGTTTTGTTTCGGCAGGAAAGATAACGAAGTGCCTCAAAAATAAGTCTTTGCATCATGAGTTGCAAGTGGAAGGAGGTGTGCGGCAAACAGTGTACTCTCTAATTGCAAGATGCATGAGTAGGCTTTATACTGCATCACCAGGAGTCAAGCTTTTCCCCCTCCCCCCTCACCCCCTCATCCCCCAACAAAGAGAACAACACCCTGCTTTCAAAAGTGAAATGAGATCCTCATCAGATAACACAGAATCACTGAGTGAGCCATGGGTCGGGTGGGTACAAAAGCCTTAAGATAAATTCCCAAAAGGATTATAAACCTAGACCAAGAAATCCCCCTACCAAACAATTTGTTTACTATTCCACCGTTCAAAGGAATTCCACAGTCTTGATGCCCTTTGGATTTCTGTCGAATATGCTTCCCAAAGAAATATTTCTAAGGCCTTTTCAAATGGGAGGGCACACATTCCGACTGTGGCTGTTTAATGAAAATTCCTCTCATTATTACTGAATTCTCTTGGTCTAGAAGAAAATCAGAAAGGCGATTTAACTTCATTTGTCCTCATCTGTGTCGATGAAGATTTATTATTTTAAGTGCAAATCCCCAAAACGAAACAGATCTCCCTCTCCTCATAGAACTTGCCCATGCACCCACTCACAAAGGCGAACACCAGACAAGTTCATTGTCAATACAGGCTTGGAGAGTTGTTTCCATGTTTCCCTTTCATCACCTCAACAGCCCTCTGTCTTTGGGGCCTAGATTTCTCCCCAAACAGACATGGATGAAAAGGAGAATTCTTCGCCAGTAAAGTGACCACAAATTCAGTTAGCACCCTACCAAAACCACCATCATAACCAAAGACGCACATAAGAATCTTCACTTGCTGTGAAGAGCTCAAGGGTTATACGGAAGCGCTAAATCACTACACTGTACACCTGAAACTCATATTCCACTGTATGTTAACTAGAATCTAAATAACAACTTTAAAAAAATTGAATGCCAAAACCATTGGGTGAATGGCTGTTAGGGAACAAGACATGCACATGGTCTCGGGGAACTACCCAACAGACAACGCATTAGTTATCAAGGGATTAGGTACCTTCACAATAGAGAGAACTGGTGAACGCCAGCTTAACCAAACCATTCCATTCCATTCAGCCTAACCAACATTATGTATCTTCTGTTGCTACCACTGTTGTGTTTACCCTGAATTGGATCATGAGGAATCCAACAGTCAAATGAATCCAGAATATAAGAAATTCTTCTAGACAATTCTAGACAACCACCTTAGACTTTTCAAACATGTTAACACATGAAATACCAAATAAAAGAGAACAAAAAAGTCAGGGAGACCAGACAATTCACAAAGGAGACCAAAGAGACATGATGACCAATTGCTATTCATAATCCTTCACTGAGTCATTCACCAAATTCTCAAAACGATGAGTTAAAAAAAAATCTTAATAGATGGACAAATATAAATATGGACTATATCTTAGGTCATGTTATTATAATAACATTACTATTATCTTAGATCATGTTATTATAATAAGAATATTATGGCTATGTAAAAGAATGCCCTTTGTTCTTAGGAAATTAAGAGTGAAGCATCACGGTATCGGTAACTTATTTTCAAACGGACCGGAAAAAAATATAAAATAGAAAATGAGCAACAAAGATGGGAAAAATGTTAAGAAAAACTCTAATAGGTAGGAATCTAGAAGATTGTTATGAAAATAAAATATTACATTTGCTATACTTGTGTGATAATAGTATCTTAAAGATGTACATATTTAAAGCATTAAAATCTTTAAACAGAACTTAGGCATTGATTTCTCAAATGATATAGGCCAGCCAATTCTCTAATCTGGATTCATTCATTCATATTGGCACCTGCCTTTGGATTCACCACAGGCTGCAAGGAATTTTCAGTCTCCTGGATTAATAAATATCCATCCCACAAGTCCCTCTAACTGTAAAGAGTTGATCCAGTTGAAAGCAGACCAGCATACAGGAATTTTTTAGAAACTTTCAGATTTTAGGAGTTTATTTAGCTTTTGTTGAAATTTAAAAGAATAATTTTTGCCAAATGGTGAGCTAGGCTCTTTTTTCATTTGAGTTATCACAAGTTCCAAGGCCTGGAGACCTCAAGTTTACCTTCAAAAAAGACCTTCTTGGACATTTTCTGTTTTTCCCAAATCAAGGAACAACCTGACACTTTATAGTACTAATTCTTGTAGACTGTTTTCAACATTTCCTTTTATTTCCAGCAGTGCGAGAGTGTTTTGCTTTTTAACCCTAAGAAGCAACATATGCATACGGTCACCTATAAGGTGCTAAATATACTGGGGAACTTGTGAGAGCAAAACAGAGTGCTTCTAGAGTCCTTACTAACTGTTTTTGGTAAATTCCTCTTATAGGATTAAAGTTATAGATTTTTTTTCTTAAACAAATTACACATTCACATATATTAACACTTTGCAAATAATTCAGAAAGTTCAGAGATTCCTTGAAGACTATTGTTCAAACCCAGGTTCAAAACCCGAAGTTCTCAAACAAAACTTTCTGGCTTCAAGTCCCAGGCCTACTTCTTATTTGCTGTGGATGCAGGAAAGTTACTTAACTCCTCGGGGCCTTCCATTTTATCTACAAAATATGATGCCAGTAGCACTAACCTCAAAGTGTTGTGGTGAGGATTTAGAAAGAGTGCCTGGCACACAATATGTGCTTACAAATTTTAGCTGCTGCTAGTTGCTGTCACATATTTCCTTTTTAAAATCTTGCTGTTAAAAATCTGCCACAGCTCCTTATGCCTATAGAATTTTGCCCAAGCAAACTGTCATTAAATCGTTCTAAAATCAGATCCCAATGTACTTTTCCAGTCTTATTTTATAATGCTCTGCACTCGCCCCTCATGTTCCTTTAGGTACTTATTCCCTGTACTTTTCTGCCTCCATGCCTTTGCTTATACTGTCCCCTCTCTTCACAACTGCCCCAACCATGTTAGTCTACCCTGCTACCTACCTACTCCTAAATGCACCCTTTCAAGGTTCATGTTAAACTCAAGCTCTTCTGTGGGAGTGAGCAGGCTAGAAATAATCTCACCTTCCTTTGTGCTACCATAGCACTCCCTGTAATAAGTGCACGTTTTACCGTGTTTTACAGAAATGTGCTCCCATGTCTCCCGCTAGACAAAAGCCCCTGTGTTCTGCTTATCTTTTCTTTTCATGCTCCAAAGTCCCTGGCCCAGTTTCTTGGACATGGTAGCTCCATGATAAATATTTGGTGAAACAAATGGTTAATCTACAGGAAAGAATTGAAACAGATAATATCTGAAATTGCATGTCATTTCCTCTCATATCAAATTTAAGTAGCTTCTACTTTAAGTAAGTCTAGTCCCTGGATATTTATATTGGGGGCCACTGAGCGTGGCGTAGTGTAGATGTTTCCTGAGTGGAAAAGCTCAGTTTTGTGCAACAGACAAAGCTAGTCAACAAAAGAACAGTCACATTTTTCTATTTGAGTAGAAATTTATATTCTACCCTCTTTTTTTTTTTAACTTGAAAATATCTTTTCTAAAGTCTTCCTACTTCCAAATCCTCCAGATAATGTTCAGATTCCTTCACCCATTCAAATGCATTTACTGAACATAACATCCTAGAGCCTGTGCACCAAGATAATTAGAAAGACACTTCCATTGAAGGGCTCATAATTGTTGGGGTGGGGGCACGGACATCTTGCCAGGCACAGCACAGGAGATGATCTGGGAGAAGAAACAGACAACACTGGCAGCCTAAGCAAAAGCCAGAAATCCTAAAAGGCATGCATAGCAAACAGTGCAAAGTGTAGTTTTGCTTGAGCACAGGGAGGTAAGAGACAGAGAAGTCTAAAGTGCCGGGATGGAAGCCAGATCATGAAGGAGTTTTGAACTGTATCTTCTGGGGAGAATGGAATTTTGAAGCAAGCTATTGAGAAGATTAAATCCAGAAAGGTTTCTGATCAAAGCAGCACGGCAGTGGGACCGAAGAGGAGGGAAGTTGACAGCAGGAATAAGAGGAAAAAAGAAAAGAAACAGTCAGCCAGGCTATGTGGTGAGATGGAGGACTAAAATGCAGTTTTAGCCCTTATGTAGTTTTCTCAGTATGGTTGGTGGTCCTGCTGTTCCTCTCTCAGGCCAGCTGCAACACTTTCCATGCTACACCAGCTCCTGGACTCTACTTTCTCTGACAATTAGTAAGTATTTACATGAGTTAATTTAATAAATGTAGGAGACAGGCAATCATCTAAGCTGAAAAGATGCATGAGACTCCTCAGGTGACCTGAAGTAGGTCATCAGGCATTACCAAGATGACTTCTTTTTGCTCTTCCATTCGTTCATTCATTCATTCTAGTCGCCACTCCCTCACTGGGGTTCCACTATGTGCTGGCTGTTATCATTTCATGTCAAGGACATGGGGATACACAAGACCTTGCTCCTTTCCTCCAGGTGTTCAAAGCCTGGCAGAAGCGTTGTCATCCGTTCAACAAAAGGAGTGACTAACAGGGCAAGCTGTCTGTAATGGTCTTCATCTTACACGAGGCTGTTTAAAGACGTGTTCTGGATAATAGTCACAATACAAACTCAGAATTCATTTTTACCTTAAATGACTGGTTTGGTACGTGAACTACAGCACTGAACTGAAAAGGGTTGCTGCCACAATAATTGGGATTACTTTGCTTATGTTACACAACAGGTACCTGTGGATGTGCCCCCTCACTAAAATTCATTTGTAACCCCAAAATCAATACAAGCAGTGTTCTCATGGACACTCACAGGCATGTGCAGCGCAGCAAAAAATGTGAGTTGCCTGTGAGCACAGTCCCAGCTGAGGGGGAACAAGGCAATGCTCTGCCTTGTAGTTTCAGATCAGCACTCGTACTATAACACGTGTTTCTAGGGCACAGGGCTAAGCACAAGAGGGCTGTGACATGCCTTGCAGAGAAAAATGGGTATGCTAGATAAGCTCTGTTCAGGGATGGGGGGCGCCTGGGTGGCTCAGTGGGTTAAAGCCTCTGCCTTCAGCTCAGGTCATGATCTCAGGGTCCTGGGATCGAGCCCTGCATCTGGCTCTCTGCTCCGCGGGGAGCCTGCTTCCCTCCCCACCCCCACTCCTTGTGTCTCTGCCTACTTGTGATCTCTCTCTCTCTCTATGTCAAATAAATAAATAAAGAAAATCTTTAAAAAAAAAATGCTGTTCAGGGATGGGTTAGAGTGCAATTGATTGTGAGTTCAATGCTAATGAATCAATATTAAATAAGGTACCTTAAAACAGAAAACAGAAACAAAGCCATGGAGGGCACCAGGGTGGCTCAGTCAGTTAAGGGTCTGCCTTCAGCTCTGGTCATGATCCCAGGGTCCTGGGATTGAGTCCCGTATTGGGCTCCCTGCTCAGAAGGGAGTTTGCTTCTCCCTCTACTCCAACCCCCTGTTCATGATCTCTCTGACTCTCTCTCTCAAATAAAATCTTTAAAACAACAGCAAAAAAGAAACAAGGTCATGTACTCATCAACTGAGAAAATGTTGTGACAGAGACTGACAGGAACCTAAACTTGCACATGCCCTGGGGCCAATGGCTCAGCATTCACTAATTCAGCATCTGCATCTGCGGTGGCTGCTGCAAATGAGAACTGACTGTATCTATCAGGTAAAGAGTACAAACAACCATCTGCAGCGCTTGATTTTCCTCAGCTCCCCCTTCTGAGGATTCCGGAGGGCCACAAAGGGAAGAACCAGAAAACGCTTTCTGAATCCTACAACCCTCCACTAGAATGAGTGAGCATTTTTCCGCCCCTCTAGAATCACTCAGACTCCCAGGGAAGTGCTTGCTGCTGTACTGGCTGGCTAAAAAGGGGAGGCCAGAGAAAGGGCCAACAGGCCAGAGGGTGCTGTGGGTCAACGTAAATAGGTGTTTTGGGTGTCACTATTTTCTGCTGCAACTAGTCTTAGTTGGAAGGTCTGATACTCCCTTGAAAGCCATTTGCTTCCCACCTGATGCTTGTTTTTCTCACTATCCCAACAACACAGGAGGTTCCCTCTGGGATGCGAGGCTTCAGAAAGGGCTATTGTGTGCCAGACCTCACTCAGGACCCATTTCGACTATGAAGAACCAAATAATCCATTCTTTAATTTCTAAAAGTTTACAAACTGCAAGACAATATAAATCCCACACATCATCCAAAACTTGTGCAAATGCGCCAGGATTCATGTTTCCCTCTGTAAAAGCTAATCCCCTCAAGCAGGAAATAACTTCTGGACACTGGTATATTGGAAGCTGGTGTCCTGGCTCCAGAAATCCCATGCATTAGAACCAGAAGCATTCACAAAGAGTTCCATCCTGGATCTCCCTCCCTCCCAAGGTTGACACTGTGTTTATTTGTCAAACAAAACAGTCATCCAAGTTCAGGCCTATTGAAAAGCTTCCAAGCAAGATGAGAGGCCAAGGCAAGGGGGAGGAACAGCTAATCAGAAATCAAGGGCAGGAAAAGCTGGACCCAAAATAAATATAGTACAAAATGCCCAGAATAGCCCAGAAAGACAGCTGATGACCTTTTCTTCTAAAATCTCTTAATATCACAGTATCAAATAGCCTATGTATCTAAAATCAAGCACAGAACTACTACCACAAAGGTAAGGAACAAAGTAAAAAACAGGAAAAGCTGGTGGTACAGTGACAATTTGTGTTTTAAAATACAAACTAAAACACAGAAAACAAATACAATTAATGCACAGTACTGACGAGTCCCTCACTGGTGAGGGATTGACCTCAGTTGAAGGCAATGGTCACAGGAAGCTGTTGAGGCTATTTCGAGCTCTGAGAGCTACCAACATTTCTCAAGAGATAGCATTTTTTCTTTTTGCTTAAAGACTAATGGGTCCTGCTACAATGGCTGTAAATGACCACACTCCTAATTGGAAGTCTCCTCTTAATTGAACAAGCTCTGGGCTGTGCCTTCTCAAGCAGAGGGCAATATCTTGGTATTCAAGGAACACAAAACACACCTGGGGACACAACTTCATTTCTTTGATTATGATGCACAAAGCCTTGAGCTACTGCTAAATAATAGATCCAAGAATTACTGAAATCCCTTCTCCCACATCCTTGCTCCCTAAGTCATAGAGAGCCTTGGCTGATTGAAATTCTGGGGCCAGAACCATCCTTTTCAAAAAATGTCATATTAACCCACAGATCCACTACGTGAGAGCCAAAGTTCCCTCGGACACTCTTCCTTCTTAAAAAACTGCTGAGACTTGGGGCGCCTGGGTGGCTCAGTGGGTTGAGCCTCTGCCTTCGGCTCAGGTCATGGGTCTGGGATCTCAGGGTCCTGGGATCGAGCCCCGCATCGGGCTCCCTGCTCGGTGGGGAGTCTGCTTCTCCCTCTCTCTCTGCCTGCCTACTTATGATCTCTCTCTGTCAAATAAATAAATAAAATCTTAAAAAAAAAACTGCTGAAGACTATATGCATCAGTATCATCAGAAGTGCTAAGTGCTTCTAATTAAATACATAAATGCAGAGCACTAGCAAGAAAAACACATCACCTGTCCCGTTATAGAGCCAAGGCCTGTGTGCGCACACACCCTCCACATATTTTGATTATTTATTTGCTAAATGTGTAAACATTTCCTTTCTGTCTACAGTTGCACCCTTGCATATCTGTATCAAGGAGGAAAAAAAAATCAAAGTCACTGACTGCCAATTTCCTAAGCGGTGGGGAGAAAACAAAGCAACTGAGAATAAAAAGACAAAGACGGCTGTGGCTTTGGCCCAGTTGAGCAAAGAGCTCAAGCAGCCCTCAAACTCCATCCACACCCTCACACACAAAGGAAGCAGCTGCTTAAAGGCAGAGTTCTAAAAGCCCAACCACACCTCCCTTTGATTGTAAAGGAGATCCTAGATACTCGGTAGAAGAGGGAGAGAGGACTAGAGGGGGATAAATGGAAATAAAAATCTTTTGTGACTTTCATAATGGAAAGAAATTCATTTACATATTGCCTCAAGTTATAATGAACCAATAAAGCTCAAGACATAACACATATGTGACATGATTCCAGTTAGATCGCCAACCCCCAGCAGCACCTTGAGAATCCGTAATAGGAATTTACCTAGAATAGGGAATGTTTGGTCCACGAAAAAACTTCAACCTCCCTATGATAATTAAAGTGAAAAATACTACCAGGGTATGGACAAAGAGGGCCCAAAGGAACAGAGCTAGGGGGGTTGCTTTTCTTTGGGACACCATTATCTCAGCAGCCTGCTCAAAAACCACTACATGAGGGCACCCAAGTAGACTCAGTCAGTTAAGTGTCTGCCTTCAGCTCAGGTCATGATCCCAGGGTGCTGGGATCAAGTCCCACATCAGCTCGCTGCTCAGTGGGGAGTCTGCTTCTCCCTCTGCCTCTATCCCTCCCCCGGCTTGTGTTCCCTCTCTCTCAAATAAGTAAATAAAATCTAAAACAAACAAACAAAATCCAAAAAATCCCACTATATGACAAGGTGGAGAGATTACGTAAGCATGCCTGCTTGATGACGTGGACAGTCCCACGGCCTTCCTCACCCTGAAGAAGAGAAGACCCCACCAAAGCCAGAGAAGAGGCCCCACCTCCTTCTTGTGCTCAGGGCCACTCAGCCTCCAAAGGGGTAGAACCAGACAGCTTTCACCATCACCACCCGTGATCTCAAGAACCATGAAAACTATGGAGAGACCAGGGAGTCGCCTCTGCTCTGAGGCAAATGATATTTCTTCTGTTTGCCAGTTATCAGAAGATCTAAATGACTGGAAGTACTGAAATTTTTAGTTTAAGTTTTCCCTATATGTCCTGCTGCATCTCTTATACTTGGGTATAAGAGGATAAAGGTCAGAACTTAAAAGTAATAAGTAATAACACGATTTGGTATTTATTCTCATTTTATTAATCCAATGTCATTTCTATGACAATTAGTAAATGTTTTTAAATCAATGTTTGCTTTGATGTCTGGAACAACAAAACAAATCCAATTTTGGGGGGTGGGACAGTCCCAACTGTGTCATGTGGGAACTGAGAATTTAAACAGAGATAGAAGAGAAGGCCAAGTACAGCTTTCGTAATCCAGCTAGGCCACTTATTTAACTACATTTATTTATGTAGCTTATATATAAATATACACACCCTTTAATGAACAGAGCATATGTATTAGAGCCCATTAAAGCAAATGTTGGTGTGAAAATAAATCTAGATACGTTCAATATAGCCTTACATCAGTCACAAGACTCTAGTCATTTAATATTTTATCTGCTCTGGACATTAACTATTCTGTGAACCTATGTCATATTTTGAAAACACTCCTTCGCCCACCTTCCTAAGTACCAAAATCTGCAGTCAAAGGAATTTCTGTCTTGGGATGAATCGGTGAAAGAATCTAGTATTTAGAAAAACACAACCACACTCAAAAGTAAGTATTACGTTTAGAGAATTCATAGAACCCTGCTCTGCCTCAAAATGCCAATCTAAATCAGCTTCCTGATTTGATAGACAAAGGAACTGAGGCCCAGGGTAAATGATACAGCGGAAGGGATGCCTGGGTGGCTCAGTGGGTTAAAGCCTCTGCCTTCGGCTCAGGTCATGCATGGTCCCAGGGTCCTGGGATCGAGCCCCACATCCAGCTCTCTGCTCAGCGGGAAGCCTGCTTCCTCCTCTCTCTCTGCCTGCCTCTCTGCCTACTTGTGATCTCTCTCTCTCTCTCTGTGTCAAACAAATAAATAAAATTTAAAAAAAAAATGATACAGAGGAAGGGCAATAGCTAGTTAGTAGAAAAGACGGAACTAGAACTTCAGAGTCTTGGGTAAAATGTTCTCGTTGCTCAAGTCACTCTAAAAGTTTTCTTTTCAAAACACTAGATTACTGACTTGTTTGATCAAAATCTCACCAAGGGTAAACTGAGCTTAATCTAGATCATATGCCCCAATTGTTAGTTCAGAATCACTAACAGGTGAAAAGATTCACCAACCCCAACCAGTCAGGATGTGTCCCCTAGGCCTGGGTGTGGTGGGGTGTAGTAAATCACCCACAGAGGTCTTCTGACTTGCTCAGTCAGTTAAGCATCTGTCTTAGGCTCACGTCATGGTCCCGGGATCCTGGGATTGAGCCCCGCATCAAGGCATCAGAGCAGAGGGTTTCTCCCTCTGCCCCTCCTTCCACTCGTTCTCTCAATCTCTCTCTCTCTCTCTCAAATAAAATAAATAAAATCTTTTTAAAAAAGAAGTAAATCACCCACAGAGCCTCCCACCAAAGCCCCCTAGTAAATAAGGACACTTGTTTGCAAAATATCTGGCAAGAATTGAGAGTCAATTATTCCCAAACAAAATTATGATTTTTTCTTTGTGCAAAATGACCCGACTTGCCCCTGACTCTCAGCTCCACTGGCCTCTTCTTGAACTAACCATGTAAAGCAGTTTCAACAACCAAGAGTGTCTTCACTGACTCACCCTGGGGAGGGACCTGCCAAGAACACATGGACAAATGCTTCCTTTCATCTTCCCTCAGATTTCAGTTTAAGGCGAGGCAAGTAGGAAAATATTTATTAGTTTTCACCATACTTAAAAAAGAAACTAGTCTTATATTTTAAAAAAGAATTACTTGAAATTCTATAAATCTATAAAGAATCAGATGCAGAGTCAAACCAGCAACATCCATAATAAGATTCAGAAAAACAGTAAGAATAAGGACTATTATTTTTAGGGCCCATGCAACACACCCAAAAGCACACGGCTGATACTCTGCAGCAAACTGTCCCAGCAAACCTATCAGATAGACATGTTAATATCCCTTTTTTAGAGATGAGAAGCTAATCCAGAGAGATCGTGGGAAAAGAAGGTGAGGGAGCTTTGACTTCCACAAAGAATGGTCACACAGCAAGGTCCCCAGGCCCACTCCTCATATCTGTTTGAAAATACTTTTTTCTCCCCCAGTTTGGCAATTCTACCAATTAAGTCCATCTTAGCTCAAGATTCATCCATTGGGGACTGGTTTTTCCAAGCTTCCTTAAAAGAAAATTAGACTTAAAAAGAAATTTGACAAAATCAGAATAAATTTGTTCAGAAAAGGCTTTGAGAGCTCCTTCTGAGGTTCAGCCTCCCTGCCTGGATCAATATTTCTTTCTTTATTCATCTCTTCAGACTCCGTAGGTCTCACAGCAGAGGTCCTTCCCCCGCACTGTCAGCGCTCAAGCTCTTGGTCTGGCTGACAAGATATCCCAAGGACTTCTAGGGTAGCCCCGATGTCTATCACTCCTGGATTTAGTTTCTCTTCCTCTCTGTAACCCCTTCCTGAATCCAAGCGGAGCCCTTGCTGTCAGGGAGCCAGCCTTCCCACACCACACACAGAGCAGACAAGGTCCCACCTGGCCACACCTTCCAGAGCAATCTGCCGAAACCTCTTCATCCGCTCCTGACGAGCGCGCGCAGACGGTCGGGCTGAGGCAGACAAATCACCTAAAATCAGCGTGTCTGCTTTCAAAGATCTTCATTTAGTCCAACATCCCTCCCCAGATCGGCAGAGTCTAAATTACTGAGCGGTCCCCGAACAAGCAAAATACAGTCATCACCAGAAGACAGGCACAAACATATTCACTGAAGCATTATCTGTTATTCATCCAAACTGGAAAACCACCGAAATGTCCAGCAACTGTAAAACAGATATATAACTGAATATCATGAAACCGAGAAGAATGGCGGAAAAACTATAAATATTGGAGATAAATTTCACAAATATAAGAAGAAGAAATTCACCAGGCACAAAAGAATATATAGGACCTGATTCTAGTCACATGAATTTTTTAAACAGGCAAAATGAATTAATCGGTTATTTCCAAGGGCATTTGGGGTGCTGGCAATTTTCCATTCATCTGCGTGCTATTACAAAGGTGTGCTCACTTTGTGACAATTATTCCATCAAGCTATCCACTTATGATTTGTGTGCTTTCCTCCATATTTCCATAAAAAGTTGACTGAAAGAGACCTCAGAGAATATCTGGTCTGCTCTCCATTGGCATAAATAAAAGTAATTGTTTCTCATGTATGTTAAATTATCACAAGGACACACAGGAAATCCATGGAAGGACTGGGACTGGACATTGCATCTTTTAATTCCCCACCCAAGCACCAAAGCTCTCTCTCAAATGTGGGAGGATGTTTCTCCAATTTCCTTCCTTGTTGTGACTATGGCCAAGGTTTAGAAGAATTAGGATCATATTCCCATTAAGAATAAAACCCAGAAGGCTCTAGTCTCCTACCAAAGCAGGGCCAGGAAGAGCATTTTAACACCACTTAGGATATGGCCAATCAGAAAAAGTCAGCGCCATGTTCACACTCTAGGTTTTGCCACTTACCAGTTGTGTGACCATCAGCATTCTCCCTACCTTTCTCTGAACCTCAATATCCTCATGTATATCCCTGAAAATATTAATTCATCTCTTGTAAGGTTGCCATGACAGTAACTCAAGGTGTCAGAGCAGGGCCTGGCACATCGCAAACAGAAAAAATATGTGTTGAATACTGATTGACTTGAATGAGTCAAGTACTTGTCACTTGGCAGATGCTCAAGAAATAGGTGTTGTTATTATTACTACTGAACAAGAATATCAAGGAGGAAGGGAGTAAATAAGCTTATGTGAAAACATCTCATTTTTCTAAGCCTATAGGGTCATTAACGGGTTGACCCAATTCTCACTAGCTTCGTTGTGGTACTGAAATGGTCTGCGGGACAAAAGGCAACAAAGGATTTGAGAAGAGGGCAGTACTGTTCCTGGGCTACCTGGTCTGTATTTCTGTTCTTGGTGCCAAACAGATTTGCTCACAGACTGCCACACCATGTCAAAATTCTACAATCGTCCATGTTAGTCATAGCACTTCAAGAATTAAAAAAACTTTTCAAGAGGGAGATGGGTCATCAGTTCTCATAGACTTAATGAGTCAACCAACATAGTCAAATAACTTTACTACTGGGAAAAAATTTACACACTGAACATACAGAAATTACCTTTCTATATTCATGCTTTAAAGATGTCAGAAATAAACCACGGAGAGGAGAGAGTTTACTCACATTTTAAAAAGCAAGTCTAAGATGGATTTTTTTCCTTCAGCTCTTCAAACCTCCCATGTACTTGTTGGCCAACCAGTCCATAAAATTCTTTTATACTGGAAAGAAACAACTATTAAAAAAATTAAAACTAATTTCAAATTAGAGCATACCAGAAAAAAAAAATAAAGCTGATGGATGATAAATTATTCTATAAGCAACGAAGAACATCTAACAAGGTAACACGTGTAATTGAAAACAAGAAAATGTGGGACACCTGCGTGGCTCAGTCAGTTAAGCACCCGCCTTGGGCTCAGGTCATGATCCCTGGGTCCTGAGATTGATTACCACATGGGGCTCAGCAGGGAGTCTGCTTCTCCCCCTCCCTCTGCCCGCTGCTCCCCCTGCTTGTGCTCTCTCTCTCCCCTTCTTCTCTCTCAAATGAATAAATAAAATCATTAAAATTTAAAAATAAAAATATAAAAACAAGAAAATGTGTTAAGGACCAATAGATTTAACTAACTTCTAGTTATCCTTCTTTCCTTCTTCCTCCTTTCTTCTCCACCCCCCCCAACCCCAGCACTCCCTTCTTCTCTTTCTTCCTTAGTTCCCAGTTGCTAGGCAACCTCAAATATTCCTTGAAGCCTGAGTTTCAGGAGAAAACCACCAGCATTCCTTTTTATAGCACAAAGTACCTGCACCATGTTAGACACTCTATGAATGTTTGTCAAGTACATAAACGAACCACAATTTTACTATATTTAGTTGTTAAGGTTAAAAAAAAAGAAAGAAATCAATTAAAAAGGGGGAAGTCAATCAATTAAAAAAATCAATATGCAGACAATATGGTAGAAACATATACACTCCATGTTCTAGACTTGCAACTAGACTTAATTTCCTTACTTCTTGTAAGTAACATATACGCAGGAAAAAAAAATCCCAATACTATATGTATGGCATGTACATACTCACCATTACAGTAATAAAATATGTTTTGGAAGTAAAGGAATATTTAGGAATAGAAGTTCCTTTTGAGGTGCTCACTACAAATACCTCATAATACCGCCATCTAAATAAGAAAGCAAGTATCTCCCAGTTAAGTACTACAGATAATCTCACATGGGGTTATCAAATGTACACAGAGTCAGAGCCAGTCCCAGACCAAATTATGAAGGAGCAGTGTGGCTCCTTGCTTCTTCTATCTATCCTTCTGAGGAGTCAGTGACCCCAGATGTTTAAGTAGGGAAGAAATAGGATCAGCACTAAGGTTCAAAAGGCTTAATGGATAGCTTTCCTGGGGATATTTTCATTTGAAAAAGAGCTTCAAAAGAGGCAGCTGCTTAACACAGAAATAAAATGCATTACTGACAATGGAATTTCAAGCATGAATGAGGGATAAAGGCTGTCTTAAATCTCTCAACTCAGGTACGCATCTGTCCATTTGGTCACCCCTAAAGCTGGCTTCATATATAACCCATACAGACACACCAACCCAGGTGAACTTTTGGCAATTAATCGTGTATACATAGGCAAGCCCAATTTTAAGACTAATGTGTGCTCCAAAAATAAACAGTTATATTCATCAACGGTTTTCAAAGTGAGTGTGCGGGAACCCTACCCCATAGGTGCTTCTGAGAACAGAGGCTGAAGTGAGTGAGATGGGACAGCCAACACAGCAATTTCACTCTTGTCTGTGTTACATTGAGATCCAAGATTTGGCTGGAGAAGTGGTTTCCTTGAGTGCTCATAAAAAGGTTGAAATTAACAATTACATTAACAGAAAATTCCCATGAGTTTAACATAACTGATCTGGAACTATAATCACAGCAAAATCCAACCACCATTTCTAGCAGGGCCTTTCTGGGGGATCTGAGTTCTAGCTGGGGTCCCAGAGTACAGGTCAACCTAGGTCTGAGTAGGCCTGAGCCTGAGCCTGGCCTGTGCCCCCTTCTCCTGCCCTGGAGCAAACAGCAGGAGGAAGGACACAGACATTGCCAGGAGGAAGGGACCAACAGTGAGAGGACAGCCCTGAGATGGGGAGAGCCTGAGGATATTCCAGAGGTGGGGAAACAGGGACCTCCAAGGGAGCAAGACACAGCACACTTCTGTGAGTCAGTTACATCCCCAGGCCCCTTCCCAATCCCCATCGGCCTCCTTGCTAGAAACTACATGTGCAAGCTTTAGAGGTCACACATCTAAATACAAACGAGGGCCTATAGGATTCAGATGAGGATGGAGAAAATCAGTGGAATGGTTTAAAGAGAAAAAAAATTTATTCCATATATTTTATTCCGTAAAACCCAATTCTAAACATGTGCAATAAAAAAATGTTAAAGACTTGTAAGAAAGTGTTGCCTGAACTTGCTCCAGAGGAATCCATTCAATTGAGAAGCACTGAGTATTTTCAGTCCCTCCCTTACCACAGAGCTCTGATTATTTGGCCCAACCAAGGCTGAATACATAAAAACACTTATAAACATGAACCATTAGATTTTTTGAGTTTCCATCATGAGCCTTGTTTAAGTAAGTCAAAGATGTCCTTTGTCACACAGCTTTGATCGAATGCAAGCAACTTTAGTCATTTCCTCAGAAACAGACGTAAGCTATAAATATGAACTAACACAGCCACTCACAAAAAGGTTCGCTGACAAGTTTAATTTTAAAAGAACACTTTATTAAACTGAGAAGCAAGCCACAAAAAAATTCAAACCCATGCAAACAACATTCCTAGCAGAAAAACCTGTTGTGTAATGGCAAGGATAATTACAAATAGCCTGTTACTTGACTCATACATTTTTCCTACACAAAAATGAACTACAACAAAAAAGTCTGTATTTATGTTTACTTATTATTTTTTTAAGGATTTTAATTATTTGACAGGGAGATAGAGATAGATAGAGATAGAGAGCCAAAGAACACAAGTGACAGAAAGAGCAGAGGGAGCAGGAGAAGCAGACTCCCCACTGAGCAGGGAGCTCAATGCTGGGCTCAATCCCAGGACCCTGAGATCATGACCTGAACAGAAGGCAGACGCTTAACCTACTGAGCCACCCAGGCACCCTTGTATTTGTGTTTATTTAATAAAACAACCCTTAGCATCTTGCCCAAATCAGATTTCAAATTCTAAGAATAATCCTCCAAACCATTAAGTGACCTCAGTATGTCCCTTTGAGATGGGAAAACACATTACTATTGCTTATTTTCTAAATCACTTCGATCTTCTAAAGCATGACCATCACAAGTCAGAATAACATGTTAGACATACTCCTTTGGAGCTGAAGTTATTTTTTATTATAATAATACCTGTTTCATACCTTAAATGGAATCCAGGAGTGCCTGAGGAGCTCAGTCAGTTGGGCATCTGCCTTCAGCTCAGGTCTTGATCCTGGGGTCCTGGAATCAAGCCTCATATCCAGGTCCCAGCTCAGCAGGGAGTCTGCTTCTCCTCTGCCCCCCGACCCCCCAGTCATATTCTGGGATGCTTGTGCATGCACACTCGCTCGCTCTTAAATAAATAAATAAACCTAAATTGAATCCAAAGTCTCTATGAAAGTATGGCTTAAGTATCTGAAGCAGAGGTCTGGGGAAAAAAAAAACAAAAAACAAACCAACCCCCCCCCCACAAAACCAGCAACCTGTTTTATAAACAAAGTTTTATTGGAACCCAGCCATACCTATTCATTTACATACTGTCTATAGCTGCTTTTACAAAACACAATTGAGAACTGAGTAGCTGCAGAAGAGAGTCTAAGTCCTGCAAAGTATAAAATATTTATTAACTGATCTGTCTCTTTAAGAAAAAGTTTCCTGACCTCTGGTCTCTATGTCAGTATAGCACAGCTGACTGGTTAAATACACTCACAGTTGACTAAATGTTGAAATACACACTAATCCTGGCTTAGTCATCTTGTTGGACAACTACCTAAGTCACTTAACCTGTGGCTGCTTTAATTTTCTCATTTATAATACAATAATAGATAATTTTGTTGGACTTATGTACCAGGAACTATTCTATTCTAATAGTTATACTTTTAATAAATGAACAATGCATTCATTTAATTCTGGCAAAAATGCAGTAAGAAAAGTAAATGATTATCCCCATGTTACAGATAAAGAAACTGAGGCACAGTGGTTAAATAACTTGCCCAAGGTCACACTGCTATTAAGTGGGAAGATCAGGATCAGAACTCAGGCAATCTGGGTCTAGACCTGGTATTATTAATCTCTGTGCTATACTGATAATACTTTCAATTTTTGAAAAGTTACAGATAATAAAAAGAAATCTCAAAAGGTTTGTAGGCTAGAAATGTTAAGTAGAGGTAGTAAAGTATACCTCTGCACAGCTTAAGACAAAGTACCTAAAATAAGAATATAAGTGGAATTCCACAGACTTGCAAGACTCCTCTGATTCTAAAATTAGAGTTTACCCTGAGGTATGAGGAACATAAAAGTCCACAATATTCCATTTTTTACCAAAGTAATCAAAGAACCAAACTAATTAACCACTGTCTATCTTTCCCTTGGTAAGCTAAGGCCACCTCAGAACCTTCAGAAAGTCTTCAGGATAAAGACTTACCAGGGACCCCAAATCTTCCAAATTTGTTCCCATCTAGTCTTATCCTCACCTGGTTTCCATCTGGGAAAAGGCTAAGCAAACATCCACCTAAATTATGGAAAGACTTCTTCACAGCCTGGCAAGAATAACTCTATCCAAATACCAATCTCTGCATGGTTCAGGAAGACGTCCCCTGCTGAATCATCCCCGCCACTTCCTGAAGTTCTCCAGGATGTCAGGAGGAAATGAGTCACCTAAATGTGACCCAGTATTCTTTTGGACTGAAAGACAGGTTTATACAATCCAAATAATAACAAGGGGAAAATATACTGTTAAGTTACTTATCACCAACTTCCCATTTAGATAGAGATGGTCTTAATCTTCTTTTCAGTCAAGCTAGTCTTTCATTGGCTTGTAATGTCTGCAGAGTCAAGTCCAAATTCTTGACTTTGACATTTAAGGCCTTCCTGATCTTATGCCTTTGCTTCTTTTCCAATCTTACCTCCTTTATTTTTGGTCTTTCATGTAACAAGGATAGCCTATTTCTCTTTCACACATCACCTCTACTCCTGCCTCTGAACTACACTGATTCTGTACTCCATTTTTTCTACTTCCAACACCATATCCAGTGTACAGGCCAAATCACTGCGCTCAATATGGGATATAATTTGTACTTCCTGTGAGGATTGGATCCTCACAATCCCTCAGGGGAAAGAGGTATACAAAAGACTAAATAAAGTTGTATAATTAAAGATGTGAAAGTACTACAGGACGTAGATTACAGGATCTAAAAAGACTTTAGAGGGAGGCTATCACTGAGTTGGACCTGGAAGGAAGGGGGAGGCTCACAGACTGGTTGAGTTTATAAAGTTGGAAGGGTAACCATATGGGATAAATGTTTACATCACACATTCCAGAGCCAGATAGGCCCGAGTCCAAAATCCTGGCTCCCTCTGACTGGTGAAGGAGTGATGATCAAATAAGTTAGGTTGCTGCCTAACCATGACCAAACCATATTTGTATCCCGTCCTCATGTCTTGCTCAAATAATTAAACCTTTCGTGTTACGTCCCTATGGAGTCTTCCCCTTCTCTCACTGCCAACAAGATTTAGTGTTTCGACCTATTCATTCATTTGGGCATTTAACCACATATTGATTCTCACTGTTTAAATATTCCAGAAGTATGCTTTGCCTCCTCAATAAGACTTTGTTATCAAAGAGTAGATTCTTTCAAATAGACCCTTGGCATTTGCAAATTTTAGGTTCAAGGTCCCTGACAAGTAGTGCTAGCTGAGCTGAGAAACAATTTAAATTATATGCGTGGGCTGTCTGGCGAGTTACATGGGGCCCAGCAAACCACAAACATCGGTCTTCCTACACAGCTTCATGTTCTGCCCATCCAGGAACTCCTATGAACAGACTTAAAACTTGTTTCTCCCTGGGATGGTCAGAAAAAAGCTCACAGCTAGGGCTAATGATAGAAGTAAAGATCAAGTTAAACAGGACAAGAAAGGGAAGGCTCTCGGCCAAAAAACTACATATTAGAGAGTTGAAGAAATTACATGTTATAGTATATTTGGAAATCTGAGGTTGGACAAATGGCTTGGAATTCATCTCTCATGCTTTAAGAGGGTTCAATGTAGGGTGTATGGTGTTCTCACAATACCAAGCACCATGAGGTAAATAAATACTAGCTGAAAGGATAATCTTATAATCTCTGATGTCCCAAAGTCCTCAGCAAACCCAATTTCTTAGCCAAAATCAAATTTCCCTCAAGGTTCCAAAATTTTAGTATTTGCAATGTCTACTGACATATTACATCAAATGAAGCTCACATGGCTTGAAATTAACATGTTGCCTCACAATCATATTTGTAGTGTTTAGTAATGGCTTGCTTTTTTTTTTTTTTTTAACGTTTTCATGCACAGCTTTCTTTGCCAACACTGGCAAATTATTTCCCAGAGAAAGATTCTAATTTAAAAATTCTAAGCAATCTGGGGATTTAAAAGTTGTTATTCTTTGAAAGTTTTGACTGAGTTGATTGAAATGATTAAGGCTTGCTGGGAAGTTTTATGTAAAAATAAACAGGCACAGTTGTGTGAGACATGGGATAGTGGGGTGGGGGGAGGGAGGGAATGAACATGGCTCAGTTTCCTAACACGCCAATTTCCTTTGTGGCAAATACTTCATGGGCTATCCTGAAAATTATATAACAAATATTATGAGCTACGATGTAAAATTTACCTAAGAATGTATTTTAAACAGTTGATTTCAATTAAATTTTGGGCAAGAACTTTAGAGCAGACATTCCTGTTATTTATACATTTCTTGGAGCACAGGCATCGTTTTGTAGAAATTGGAGATGGCTGACTACACTCATTTATGTCCTCAGAGGGAAAAATATTCTGTAATTGTTCTGAAGTATGTTCTATCCCTACTGAAAGTGTAGGAGAAACAATTGCACCAGCCCTAAAACCTGGCTTTCATACCCAAGAAATCTAGTAGAACCAAGACCTTCCACCTATATCATTGGCTAATGTGTTATTGCAAATGTCACTCAAAAAATATGAAGCCAAACCACTCTGATCCCACAAGCACTCTGAAAAAGCATTCTGAACTAATGTGAAATTTGTGTAGTAATTGTTTGACTACAAACCATGACTGAAGTCATGGCTTATATTGGCATATAACACTTTATCATGGCAAACGAACTTTGTGAACCAACATACCCCACAGAGCTCACCATAGCTCTGGAAAGTGGGTTGGCTTTTGATGAACTCTGTCATTGCGGACCCAGCAGAACAGCAAAAACTCTTTCCCTTAAACTGTCCCACAAAGAATAAATTTATTTTCACTGTCAGACTAGGACCATGATCTCTCCATCATGTGTGTTTAAGAAATACATGTGGGTTGACTGACTTATTTCCTAAGAATTAAGCTAGTGAATTTTAAGGAATTATGAAAAAAAAAAAAAATTCCCCCCTCTCTCTCCTCCTTGCCTCTCTTTTCTTATTTTAACAGGCCAAATGGGAAGATGCTTTCTTGGAGGGTAGAATGGCCCTGGCAAGGATCATCAAAAGCTCTAAAAATCTAATAGCCTTTGACCTGGCATTCCATACTAACTAAGCTAAAGTAAATAACTGGACAAATAAGCACATGATTTATGTATATAATTTGCACAATGTTACTTGTAAGAAAAAAATGTAAACAATCAAAATGTCTAACAATAGTACCACTAAAGTCCATTCCTTAGACTATTAAGCAGACCAAGGTTGCCGAGGTGAGTACCAGTGGATAATAATGATCTATTAATTGATCCCTTTTTGTAAATATATACGTAATAAGGTAAAAAGTCTCTGGTTTTGAACACTTTCTTCTTGATCACTGAGCCGAGAGCAGTCTACTAGGGATGAAGGAAGAAGTATGCACACATTCACCCTTCTCGCACTCCCAGGGTCTGTGCCAGGTCTCCTGCCTTCCTCTGAGACAGGCAGTCATACTCCAGCATGCTCCCAGTGGTATTCTTTGTAGGGCAGAATTTCAGATGAATGTGGTTTTATTTTCCTTTTTGCTTTTCTATATTTCATAATTTTACAATAAAGATTATTTTGCCAAAAGGAGCAGAGCATGATGACTAAGAGTATAAAATATGGAACAGATAAGCCTGGGTTTTAATATTCCAAGTCCATAAATTTTTGGCTGTACAATCAAGTTACTTAACCCAAGTTGCCCATCCAGCAAATGAGCCAAATAATATTACAGCCATCTTTTTATTAGAGATGTTAATAGAAACTCCATGTTGAATAAAGGAAATGATTATGTACTATGTAAAATACAAACTTTAAGTATTTATACTTTTTGAAAGATTTATTTCAGAGAGTACACATGCATGCATGCATGCATGTGCAGCGGGAGAGGGGAGGGAGAGAGAGAATGTCAAGAAGATTCCCTGCTGAGTATGAAGCCCAAAGCAGGCGGGGCTCGATCCCAACACCACCACAACTGGAGTGGAAACCAAGAATCGGACACTGAACCAACTGTGCCACCTAGGTGCCCCAAAGTGTTTGTACTTTTAAGAAAAATAAATCCAAACCCCAGTCTCACAGAAGAAGAACTAAAAACAAATAAAAACATGGGGAAAACTGTATTTGCAATGGTAACAAAAAATGCATATTTAGCAGCCCTGAATTACCATTTTACACATACCAAAACGAAAATCCCTAATACAGTTTCAGTGTTGTAGTGAAATTGCTGGTCTTCCATTGTTCACAGAACTAAATTTCGTATGAATCTTTTAGGAAAGCATTTAGGCTTTATTAAAGTAAGAGTAATTCCTCCAAAGAATTTATCTGCAATAAATAATGTGCCTAAAGCAAAAAATAATATGCAAAAAGGTGTTCATGACGGAATCCTAAATAACAGTAACTAACCAGAAATACTTGAATATCCACTGTTAGAGGAATGGTGAATGGTTTAATTCATCTTGGTATGTCAAAGCAACAAAATTAGGAAACCATCCAGACTGTCACACTGAAGACTATGGAGAAACAAAATAGTCTGATACACTTTCAAGGGAAAACAACAGAATTCAAAATATCTATACCCCATCCCTATATAAAATATACAGACCAGACCTGCACATAGGAATAACTAAGATGAGGAGAAACGTGTGGGAATAGGGAGGAAAGGCTTCTAGACTGAGGAGCAGTGAATTCAAAAGCAGAGTGGACCAGCAGTTGGACCAGAAGATGTGGTCGGTCAGCCATGCCAGCTCTTTCTATTGCATAGTAAATAATACCATAAACTTCCTATTTCTAAAGAAGGAAGGAAAACCAACTTTTACTAGTATTTCATGAATAGATTGCCAATGACACCCTCTCTCATTCCAGATGGCAGCTAGTCACATGAAAGGAGTCTCTGAAGGCAGCCTGGGAGCTCCATTGCCATGAGGCACCCTCCGTTCCTGTGCCCTTCCAATGACTGCAAAGTATTACAGTCTACATGTGCCCATGTAAGCAGATGGATGGATGATATCATTACACTTGAACCAAATGACTCCCGTGAAATGGACAAGTGGTTACAGGAGCCACAGCTGGATGAGAACAGCAGTCATCTAAGCGCGAGAGAGCACACACTCGTGAATCTGACACCTCTACTTGTCCACACTGCACAACCATACAGCAGCCCTCATTCCTCTAAAGTATAGATGACACTGTCACAGCGAGAAAGGTTCCCGAAAGAAACATTTTAAAAACAGAAGTTCTAAAATATTTCCACCATTATGTTCATCTTTCCCCAAATAATATCGTATCCATAAAACCCATCCCATCTGTACTCTCTAAAAATGTCGACACAGAATTTTCTAATCTGCCTTAAAATTTACAAAATTAAGAGTCTTCATTTTGAAGTCCTATTAAAAGTAGGAAAATGTAGCATGTTCCCACTCTTTCTTAAAGAAATGACTGAGCTTCTCAAAGAGGAAAATAACCGCTACCATTTACTGAGGGTGCGCTGCTTATCATCAGGCACTGTTGTCAGTGCTATTTGCTAATCACTCAATCTTCACCACATCTCTGATGAAGAGACTGTGATAATCATCTCACTTCATAGAGACAGAAACAGACACAGATTAAGCAAATTATCCAATCTAGTAAATAAACAAGACAAGAGTCTAATCTAGGCAACAGAACCATGGAAGGTCTGTTCTTAGCCACTTTGAATACTATGCTAGATTACAATTTACTGGCTGATTTCAACTGAACCTTTGTGCAACTGGTGAATAAAAACAAACCAGCAGTGAACACTGCATGTCTCCCACTTGGATCTGCATTTTCTGAAGACTAACTTTTTCAACGATAACAACTGGAAAGAAAAAAAAAAAAGTATGTAAGAAAACCGAACTTAAAATTAGTGTATCACATGGGATGCCTGGATGGCTCAGTTGGTTAAGCGGCTGCCTTCGGCTCAGGTCATGATCCCAGCGTCCTGGGATCGAGTCCCACATCGGGCTCCTTGCTTGGCAGGGAGCCTGCTTCTCCCTTTGCCTCTACCTGCCACTCTGTCTGCCTGTGCTCGCTCTCTCTCTTTCTCTGACAAATAAATTTTTTAAAAAATTTAAAAAAAAATTAGTGTATCACAGGGGTCCCTGGGTGGCTCAGTGGGTTAAGGCCTCTGCCTTCGGCTCAGGTCATGATCCCAGCGTCCTGGGATCGAGCCCCACATCAGGCTCTCTGCCTGGCGGGGAGCCTGCTTCCTCCTCTCTCTCTGCCTGCCTCTCTGCCTACTTGTGATCTGTCAAATAAATAAATAAAATCTTAAAAAAAAAAATAAGTGTATCACAAAATGGAAATAGATTTTTAAAAGGAAGCAAATGCAATCATATTATTCGCACTGAAAGTATCAATGACTCAGAAAAAAATTCCCAAACTTAAAGGACCGAATATTAATGAATATAAAATTATTTTTAAAATATTACTTTTATGTCCTTTTAATTCCTACTTTTGTGTTTACAATATGTAATACATTAGCGCAATAAATGTATATATTATTTATAATACATATATGTATACCGAAGGAGATGCTCACAAACTTAATGATTAACAATACCCTGCTCAGAAGTTGAGAGTTTAGAATACTGCAGAAGGCTTTAAAACAGAAAACAATTACATTTGTATTTCAAAAAGCTCTTCCTGGAGGCAATGTCAGGGGATGAATTTGGAGCAATGATGTAGCTATGGTTCCTGAAGGCTTGAACTCAGAAGACAAGGGAGGGAGAAGAAAGCATCTAGGCACTTATCAGTCATGAAAGAGCCGAAGTCAGTGATGATGCAACAGTTTCTGACTTGCAGTGACAGGGGATTCAGAAGAGAACACAAACCAAAGTGCATGGTGGTGGGGGGTGAGGTGAGTGGGCTGCGATGATAATTAAACTCTATTCCATTGAGATCACAAGGCCCTGGAACCAGAGGGTGAATGCATAAAAGGTAACTGGGAAAACAGGTCTGGAAAGTTCAGGGAAGAGCCTGGGCTCATTCAGGGCTGAGCTTCATCTGTTTACAAGTGGTCACCGACAAGCTAAGTTTTGGTAAACGCACTGGGGGAGCATACCTAAAGGTGGATGGGAAGGACACCAGCATTAACAGAACAGGGCGTGGGAACAAAGCCATTGAAGAAGACTGGAAAGGAAGGAAGAGTCTCCGAGATGGGAGAAGGCCCAGGAGAGGGCAGAATGAGGAGGCTGAGGAATTGTGGCACGCTGGTGCCTGCAAGGCAAGGCTACGAGGCTAAGGGACCAGTCATGTGCACATGCCATCAGTGATGTCAGAACATCTGGGCAACACATCTGCTTCCAGAGCAAAATGAGGTCCCTCTGCTACCATTCCTCACCCTTACACATGCAAGATGATCTTGGTAAAGAAAGGCACAGTAACAGCAGGCTTATATCCTACAGAAAGGAAAGAAGAAGCATAATCAAGTTACGATTAAGTGATCATACACAATGCATCATGTCATTCCTAGAACAAGGACTTTTTCCCTATTGATCTTGATTTTATATAGTCAACTAATACAAAGAACATAAAAGTGCTTTCTGAGATTAAGAACAAAACCTCCCTCAGACCCAGAAAACATAAAGAAGTAACTTCTGATGCTACTCTTGCTACATTTGCTTAACTGCCTGGCCAACACTGATGATTCCTCCTTCCCATCAGACCCCAGCAGCCCTCCATCAGGATATAAAGCCGGGCTTTGACGTTTTGACAGAACTATGGATCTGTTCAATGTCTTCTTCCAAGGGGAAATAAAAGCTAGACTGAAGGCATATTTTACTGTTTCCAATGCCCTTAAAATTTTTTATAATGTGGAATTTCTCCATAATGATAAAGGATATAAACTTGATCTTGGGGCTCAGTTCCTGATCATATCTCCTTGGTCTGTATCCTGAGCCACAATGAACCCTCAGGGAGGCTAAACAACCCCCTTGGACTTAAAAGTAGTACCACAAGTCGAATTTACCAGCTTTTTTTCCCAGAAGTTTTTATTACAGAAAATTTTAAAGGTATACAAACATAAGTGGATTAACACAATGAATGCCATCCACCCATCACCGGCTTCAATAATCAATCCTTACGGCCAATCTTGTTCCATCTGTATTCTCTCCCACTGATACCCCCCATATCACCTTGAAGCAAGTCCCGAAAACAATACCATTTCTTCCATGAATATTTCAGTATACATCTAAAAGATAATGTAACTGTAAGACTATTTATCCTAAAATTAATACTAATTCTTACCATTAGGAAGAGGAATTTCTATTTCAATATATCCCATTTGCAGCCAATCAATGACACATTTCCAAAGATCTTATAAAAGTCATATTTTATGAAAAGTCGTATTTTAAAAAACCATTTGTTTGCATTAGGATCTCATCAGGGTTTACCACTGTGGTTGGCTGGCAGTTAAGAATTTTTTAATCTGGGGGGGGCGCCTGGGTGGCTCAGTGGGTTAAAGCCTCTGCCTTCGGCTCAGGTCATGATCCCAGGACCCTGGGATCGAGCCCCACATCGGGCTCTCTGCTCAGCAGAGAGCCTGCCTCCTCCTCTCTCTCTGCCTCTCTGCCTACTTGTGATCTCTGTCTGTCAAATAAATAAATAAAATCTTAAGAAAAAAAAAAAAAAGAATTTTTTAATCTGGGGTACCTGGGTGGCTCAGTCAGTTTAACATCTGCCTTCAGCTCAGCTCGTGATCCCAGAGTCCTGGGATGGAGCCCGGCATTGGGCTCCCTGATGCTTCTCCCTCTCTCTCTGCCCCCTCCCCCACTTGTGCTCTTTCACTCTCTCCCTCAAATAAAATACTTTTAAAAAAAATTTTTTTAAGAATTTTTTAATCTATACATTTTCCCCTTCATTTCTCTTCTTTCTCCTGCCAATTACTTGGTAGAAGACCGGGTTATTTGTCCCGCAGAGTACCCCATAGTCTGGCTGCACTGGGAGGTACAATTTAACATGTTTTAGCTCACCTTTACAATTCAGGTGGCTAATTTTCTTCCTGCCCCTTGTCGACAGATATAGATATCCCACAGTGCGCCCAGGCGCCCCATGCTGTGTGGTCTTCAATCACCATCTTTAACTTCTCTGTGCTTCAGGGTCCTTCACCATAAAATGAACATAACATACTCCACACCTACGGTATGAGAATTCAGCAGGATAAATTCAGAAAAAGGGCCTGACACACAGTAAGCGCTCTAAAAAAAAATTAAAAAGTTGTCACTGTTACTGTTTTTAAATTATTATCCCTAATTAAAAGTGAAACTTTCCCTCTCTCAAAACTAAACCTCAACTTTGAGGTACCACCTCCTCTCTTCTCCCACTCAGTGACAACTCTAAATTGACTTTTACCCTGAAGACGTTTTGCTTTAGTTGTGCTCTTGACAATTTTTGTCTATCATGGTACTTCAGAACAAAAACTACCCCTGCTGTGTGATAATATATCATCCATATTTTGCAAACAGCAGGAGAATCGGCTGTCCTTGACTAGTCACAGATCTAACCTTCTTGGTTGTCAGCAACTTCATGAATTCTAATCTGCTGGAACTTAAAACCATTGAATTTCCCCCTCTTATGTTTTAATTATTAATAACCTGAGATTTTTAAAAAATATTTTATTTGAAAGAGAGCGCACAAGCGGTGGGGAGGAACAGAGGGAGAGGGAGAAGCAGACTCCCTGTCATGTGGGGAGCCAGATGTGGGGCTCGATCCCAGGACCCCAAAATCATGACCTGAGCCTAAGATAGATATTTAACCAACTGAGCCACCCAGCCGCCCCAAGGCTTTTCATTTAAAGTATGTATTTACTGCCCACCACTGGGCCACATGCTGAGGGGTAGGGGTGAAAAATTAGTAACAGGGCACAGTTTCTGGAAAAAAATCTGCAGTTCATTAGGAGAGAAGAGAGGTTTATTAATTATCTATACTGTAATATAACATAATGTTAAGTGTCACGAGATGGCAGCTGCTTAAGAAGGAGATCAGAGCTAAGATGAAAGACTAAACAACGTGTAGGATTTCAACATGCCAGAGAAAGGGTTGAGAGAAGCAAAAAGTGAATTTCAGACAAAGGAAACTGGAGCAGGGGGGCTGAAGTGTGGGGGTATTTAGGGAAAGGCAGTAGCTCTGGCTCAAGTATAGGATGCATGAAGGCACAAGGAGAAAAGAGGCTAGAACGATTCAGTGGGGCTAGAACCTAAGAGCCCCTGATGAGTAGGTAGCCGTAAGGAGGCTGGACTAGATTCGGTGATTAACTGAGAGGTTTTGAGGTTTTCTGAACCAGTGAGTGGCACAGTCAGAGCTGTGGTTTCCTGTAAATTCTAATATGGATGCACGGAGGTGAAGGGAGACAAGGGGACCACCTGTTTCCTAATTCAGAAGTCAAGGACCTCTGAGTCAAGTCCAGAAGAAAGCAAGCTATGAATACCAGCTATATTGTGGATGGAGGGCGTATGACTTGGTGACTGAAATGACAGACGTGAAAGAGAACTCAAAGTCAGCTCCACAGTTTGGAGCCTAAAGGTCTGGAAAAAATAGTGGCACCATTAACAAACCTGTAAGTCAGTTCAAAGAGATGGGGTTGGAAGAGAGGTGACACAATGAATCCACAGAGTATGTGGACTCTGACGTCCCAGCAGCACACACAGAGCGGGCCACCATCACCAACAGAGGAGTGTGGACAGAGGGCCAGGAAGAGAATCTTGGAGATGTAGTATATGTAGGATCTGGCGAGTGCAAACAGATGGAGAAGTCGTGTTCAGAGAAGACTCTTCAGGGCAGGACAAATCATAGGATCCAAAGTATGGAAGAGCTTCCCAGGAGTCATGAAGACAAAAGACGATTGCGGAGCTTAAAGAAATGAGGGAAGAAGTAAAGGCGATGAACGTAGACCCCTTATTTAGCAACTCCATATAAAAAATAAAGAAAAGAGGGGATCTAGGCAGGAGCACTGAAAAAAGAGTTGCATACAGAAGTTCCCCCTTAGCCACCATTTCACTTTCCATGGTATCAGTTACCACTGGTCAGCGGTGGTCCAGAAGCAGGCGGTGAGCCTCCTCCTGACATAGGATCAGAAAGTCAACAGCACATTGACACTATGTCATGATGCATGGGTCATTCAGCTCACTTCCTCTCATCACACAGGCGTTTTATCATCTCACATCATCCCAGGAAGGGTGAATACAGTATAATAAGATACTTTGAGACTGCGGTCATGTAACTTTTATTACAGCATATTGTCCTAATTGTCCTGTTTAATTAGTAGTTATTATTCTTTTTTAGAAAGAACGTGCAGGATCAGTGCAGGGAGGGACAGAGAGGGACAGAGAGAATCTCCAACAGAACCCCCGTGAGCACGGAGCCTGACTCAGACCCAGGGCTGAGGGCTCGACTCAGACTCACGACCCTGAGATCCTGACCTGAGCTCAAATTGTGGGGTCAGACACTTGACCGAATGAGCCACCCAGGAAATTGAATTATTAGCTATGATTGTTAACCTCTTACTGTGCCTAACTTATAAGTTAACCTGTAACCATAGGTATGTATGCATATAGAAAACATCATATACATGGGGTTCAGTACTATTGTGGCTTCAGGCATCCATAGGAGGTCTTGGAATGCATGCCCGTGGATAAGTGGGCCCTGTATCCATTTTTTTTTTTTTTTTTTAAGGAAAGGAAGGTCTGAATATTTTTATGCAAATAAAAGGGGAAGAAACAAGTGAACACCCCAGGCAAGAAAGAAAAGGGGTAACCCTAGAGACAAAGAAATGGTGGCCCGTGGGGACGCCTGGGTGGCTCAGTTGGTTGGACGACTGCCTTCGGCTCAGGTCATGATCCCGGAGACCCGAGATCGAGTCCCGCATCAGGCTCCCAGCTCCACGGGGAGTCTGCTTCTCCCTCTGACCTTCTCCTCGCTCATGCTCTCTCACTGCCGCTTTCTCAAATAAATAAAATCTTTAAAAAAAAAAAAAAAGAAAGAAAAAAGAAATGGTGGCCCGTGAAAACACCGAAAACACTAAGGTTAAAAAAAAGATAGCAAAGCTTGAAAACTGAAGATAACTGTCAGATCTGTTTCGTTGGCCTACACAGACTTTCAAAAAACGTGATTTGAGCTTATAGAGATTTCACCTAGAAAACCAGAGATTTTATTTTTCTGGAGAAAACAGAAGAATGGCAACACCAGGCCCAAGCCTCCAGAGGACAACCAACCAGGGCTGCTGCTTACACCCGAGGCGTGCCTGGCACCCTGCAGCCGGGCCACGGTCCCTGCCTGTGGTCACACTCATTGTGGTGACTTCAATGGCTCCTCCTGGCAGTGGAGTTTGTGACCCCTGACCCAGATCTTTTCAATAAAATGCAGCCGTGATGTCATCCTTAGAGAGTAAGTGGGGACTACAGACTGAGACTTGGAAACTGAAAAAATATTGTAATAGTCATGGAAGGAAATGGTTAGGAAGTCAGCAGGAGATGAATAATCAACAGATTGTTATCTGTTAGTCTGATGGAGGGAGCAGTGATTTGTCACTTCGCCCGGCAGTGCCCTACAGCCTGGAAGCAGAGGTCACAGGGCAGTCATGGCGTGAGACAGGAAGAGGAGGTTCTAGGGTGCTGGGCGGGCCTCAGTGAGGAGATGGAAGGTGCTGGTGGCCTGGGAGATGAAGAGGAGGCATCCCAGGAGCCAAGAGCAGATGAGGAAGAGGGAGAGACCTGTATAAAAACATTAGAGGACAGACACACATCAGAGGCTAAGTGGAAGAGCTGAGAGACTTGGGGAGAAAGCAAAAGCAAGTAGAATTAGTACAAAGTTAGCCCCACAAAAATTTGACCATTAGTGTTTCTTCATCTCCCTGCTATTCAACTCCTAGAAATAACCTAGAAAAGATTTTTTTTTTTTTAATGGAAAGAAAAAAAAAAAACAAAAACAAAACCAGGGAAACATGACCGGACTTCATAAATCAAAGCAGGTTCAGAGAATTATATTTTTGTGCAATGAGCCATGTGAATGTTGAGGAAGGCCATTTTTAAACTACACACTTGACTTCCCTTCAAATATCCTTAGTTATGATTTGGAAGATAAAAAGTACATTCTCTCTTTGTTCTTATATGCAGAAGACTGTATACATTGTCTCAAGTTTTGAAGAAGGAAGGAGATCAAAAGTTCAAAGTTTAGCAAATTCTCAGTGTCTCACACAACAAATGCCTGTAAAAAGGGAAGGAAGAAAGCCAGTGTTCATGACCTGCTTGCCCAGTGCCTGAACCTCTGAGGTCTGCAGAGGCCCTAACTCCCTTTGTGTTTAAAAGAAACACACATACACACAAAACGACGTGTTAAACGCAGAGAATAGTTCCACACAGTTACGCCCAGACTGGTAGCCTGGCCGCTCTCAGAAAGAACAGTAAGGGCTGGTGGTCCCATGACAGAGAGGTGAAGGGGGAGCTTAAAGCTTCATCTTCAGTGCTTGGGTGACTTACTTTACAGCAAGAATGCATTTGCAATTTTTAAAAAAAATTTTAAACTTGAATAAAATGAAGCTAAAGCAAGCTTTTGAGAAATGTAAATCAAAAGAAGTCCCTTTATTTCACGTACCACAAAGCCTACAACACAATATTTGCAAAGGTGTGGGAAAATGGGAAGTCTCACAGGGTTGTTGCTATTGTTCTCCTAGAGACAACACAAGCCCAGGGCACAAAACTGAAAAGGTGCAGAGGAACTGTTCTCAAAATTAAGTCTCCTTCCCTTCCCTGTGCCCCAGACACCCAGTTCCTCTTCTTGCAACCAGTTACCTGTAAGAGTTTCCTGGAGGTCATTGAGAAAATCCACTAAATCACAGGAGGGAGTGCAAACTGATTACACTTTACTGAGTGACAGTTCAGCATCTATCAACATTTAAATACAGGTACCATGTTGCCTAGCAACTCCACCTATAAGACTACAAGAAACAATCTATGTACCTAGATGCCCACTGCAACATTTTAGAGGTAGTGAGTTAATTGGAAGCCAGTTAAATATAGAGTACATCCACCCAGTGGACCACTATGTTGTCCTTATAAAACATGAGGGGGGGGCACCTGGGTGGCTCAGTGGGTTAAAGCCTCTGCCTTTGGCTCAGGTCATGATCTCAGGGTACTGGGATCGAGCCCCGCATCGGGCTCTCTGCTCAGCGGGGAGCCTGCTTCCCTTCCTCTCTCTCTCTGCCTGCCTCTCTGCCTACTTGTGATCTCTGTCAAATAAATAAAATCTTAGAAAAAAAAAAAAACCATGAGAGGGGAGAAAAAAAGCTGCCTCCCCCCACAAAAATCAGTATGAAAGCATTTTCATAAGCCAACAAAAATTTCTGGATATGCCTATGTGTGTATGACCACTGTCATGTCTGAGAGGATAGTCAAACCATTTCTAATCTAGGTTTATTAAAGACCATTAGAAATGAGAAAGGAGTGAGGGAAAAGAGATTTCTTTTTTTTTTTTTAAAGTCTTTATTTATTTATTTATTTATTTATTTGACAGAGAGAGACACAACGAGAGAGGGTACACAAGCAGGGGGAGTGGGAGGGGGAGAAGCAGGCTTCCTGAGAAGCAGGGAGCCCAATGCAGGGCTTGATCCCAGGACCCTAGGATCATGACCTGAGCTGAAGGCAGACTCTTAACGACTGAGCCACCAAGGCACCCCGAGATTTTCATTTTTAAATACTATGGTACTATTTGAATGACACAATGAGCTGTCACAAGACTGCTTTGATGACTTAAGATTTTTAAGAATTAAGTTCAAAAAAATAAAGCTAACAGAAATCCGTATTACATGGATGAAGTTAGCATCTGTAAAAACATTTTGCATGTAGACTATTAAAAAGCCAAAGGTATGAGGCACCTGGGTGGCTCAGTCGGTTAAGTGTCTGCCTTCAGCTCACGTCAGATTCCCGGGTCCTGGGATCAAGCCCTGCATTAGGCTCCCTGCTCTGTGGGGAGCCTCCTTCTCCCTCTGCCTCTGCCTCCCTCCCTCTCTGTCTCTCATGAATAAATAAAATCTTTAAAAACAACAACAAAGGTATCATAGGTACAGACCTAAATATTCAAGATCTGCCCCAAAGGCCCAAGCATGAACAAATGAATGACTCTACTGAAGGCTGAATGGAAATTGTGTGTGCTGAGGGCTGCCAGGGCGCCTGACCTGGTGAGGGAAGCCAGAACAGTCCAGCTATCCACAACATGCAAGTTTCTCTTCTTACAGACCAAACTCAACTCCCATGAAGTGACTGAAAATACTGGGGATGGACAAAGAAAGGTGATGGGCAGGCAAGAAAGACATCGAATAAAGGTGTTCCTTGGGGCCCCGTCTGGCTCAGTGTATCCAACTCTAGCTCTCGAGGCTCTAAGCTTGAGCTGCATGTAGGGTGCAGAGATTCCTTAAAAACAAAATCTTTAAAAAAAAAGTATTTCTAACCCCAGGATTCCAGAAGATCTCCAGGAATATTCCTAGAGTCAACTTTCTAAATTTCAGCCAGAAGCTGAACTTCTTTCCTGAAAAAGTAGACATCAAGTGTAGAAGATTAACCTGAATTCCAAGAACTTATTATACATTTATCAAGGGGAAGTGCAGAGATGAAAACGCTGTCGACCAAGCAGTTAGACTACTAGACTGCATAAGTGTCCCTCTATCTCCAGCGCTGATATGTTCACTGATTCCATGGAAGTTTTCCAGTCCTGCCAGCAGATAAAGCCCTGGAAAGGAGAATGCCCTCTAAGGCAATGATCATTCAGAATTGGCTGAAGGTTGTTAAATGTCTTTTCAGCAGCTAAGCCCAAACGCCCTTCCAATATTGGTCTTATTTCTCAAACTCCCTGGATTAGTTTTCTGTTGCTGCCACAACAGATGACCACAGACTTGGCTGCCTAAGATACCATTGTTATCTCACAGTTTCATTGGGTCAAGAGTCTGGGTACAGCTGGGTCCCTGCTCCAGGCTTCACAGACAGCAATCAACATGTGGCAGGGCTGTGTTCCTTTCTGGAATCTCTGGAGAAGAGTTCATTTGGATTGCTGGCAGCATTAATCCCAAGTGGCTCTAAAATTGAGGTCCCCATTCCCTCGCTGGCTGTGGACTGAGGGCCGGTCTAGAGACCACGTGGCTTGCAGCCTCCTTCAAAGTCAGCAATGGTGAGTGAGTTCCCCTCATCTTCTAGTCTCTCTGCATCCCCTGGGCCTCTCTCTCTGCCCCATCTCTCTGACTCAATCTTCAGCTTTTAAAGGCCCGTTAGTTACTTACCTCCGGCCCACCTAGATAATCAAGGCTACCCTCTCTCTTTTTTTTTTAAATATATATATTTTATTTATTTATTTGACACAGAGAGAGAGAGAGATCACAAGTAGGCAGAGAAGCAGGCAGAGAGAAGGGGGGGAGGCAGGCTCCCCGCTGAGCAGAGAGCCCAATGTGGGGCTCGATCCCAAGACTCTGGGATCATGACCTGAGCTGAAGGCAGAGGCTTAACTCATTGAGCCACCCAGGTGCCCCTACCCTCTCTGTCTTAAGGTCAGCTCATTACTGACCTTAATTCCATCTGCAAAGCTCCTTCAGAACAGTATCTAGATTAATGTTTGACTGAACAACCAGAAGACAGGCATGGGCGGGGGGAATCTTTAGAATGATGCCTGCCACATCCATTTCTATTCTAAGAAGGAAAAATAAACTGACCCAAGGATTCCAATCTACGTGGATTTTTCAGAGTCTGATAATGAACTGACACTGCTTTTACGGGAGTTATTTTGATCAAACCTGCAAAGAACTCTGCTGAATAAATATTATAACCACCTTTATAATCAACAAAACTATGGCTCAGAAGTTAACTTGCCTGAGACCACAAGAGCTCGAAGTAGGAGAATCAGAAGGATATCTGGTTTTGGCAATCTTAAAAAGCCCATTTCCTCCGATATTTCTGAAAGCAGGGCACAATTATGCCTTTAGAAAAAGAGTGGCTATGTCGGGAGAGATAGGACCAAGGAATAACGATGCTTAAAGCAGAAGAGAAGGAAATCCAACAGGATTTAGCAACTAATTGATCCTGTGAATGAAAGGTGAAGGACAACATAAAAAAAAACCCAACCACCACTACAAGGACAAACTGAGGTTTAAAACATTAACTTAAAACTTAATTTTACTAATTTAAAACTTTAAAAATTACAAAATAGGCATATCATGGGATACAAGTCCTAATGCTGACCAGGCAGCAAAACGGCACATTGAAGAATGTGCGTATACGTGTCAGGCGTGCGTACATGTTCACACACACACATGCTTTCACCTATTATACTCAACAAATGTTTAAGAAGCACCTGCTAGGTAGCAGACACTTATCTAGTTGCTGGGCATAAAGCAATAAACAAAACAAAGTCCCTGCCTAACAGCAAATAAACAAACAAGTGAATATATAAGAGACAGTGATAATACCATGGAGGGAATAAAGCAGAGTGAGGAAAGAGGGAGCTCAGAAACGAGGGATGTTACTTTATATGAGCTGGTCAGGGAAAGCTTTGTTGACTGTGGTGCTGTCAGAACACAGTCCTGAAGAAAATGAGGGAGACATGCAATTCTCTGGGGGAAAGCAGTCCAAGCAGAAGGCACTTAAAGTGCAAATGCCCTGGGGCAGGAGTGGGCTTGCAGAATTAAAGGAACAGAAGGCAGGCCACGGCTGCTGCAGCAAAATAAACAAGGTGGGGAAGACGAGGAGGAGAAGTCAGTGAAGTTAGAGAAGCTGGGCGTGGAAGAGGCCAATGTGGGAGTTTTTAGTGTCACCAGGAAGACTCTGGGGGAGATGAAAAGCCATCAGAGTTCTGCATAAAAGAAAAATGGCACTGTTTATCCATAAACGAACTAAAGTTCACGACACCAAATCCAGGAATAATTACTTCTTCCTGATGAGGTGATTATAAATTTCCATTTTCCAGTTTTACTTATTATTTTACAAGAAAAGGTACGGAACATTAGATATCAAGTTGGTTTTTAAGTGCACCAAAGTGACCCTAAGGTTGTTCTCTGGGGACAAATGGTTAGGTTGTCTGGCTCTGGATCAGGAGGGCTGGGTTTAGTTCTTGATTTTGTGCGCATTCAAGTTGTCTAACGGCTGCCAACCTCCGTATGTTTCACTTCAGGGGAGGTACTCGTGCCCACCTCACCTGGCTGGCTGGATGTAAGGTAAAGACTCAGTACTCAGCTCAGCTCCTAGTAAGAGTGACCCCCCCCACCCCGACCCAGAGTGGTCTCTGTTTGCATTACCTCCAAGCACAGACCAACCAAATCTGCTTTAAGCAGCAGCTAATAGCGAGTAACTGTAGCAGGCATTGGGTGCGGCCCACGTGGTAATCTGGGCTGCTTCCTTTTTATCTTCCCTCTGCAAGTCACTCTCAAGGAGAAACCAGTCTAACTACCAAAACCCAAACTGAAAGGATCTATTTGGCAGCAAAGAACACCAAATCCAAACCACCAAAACAGACTAGCTTTGCATTTAATTCATCCCTGAGGTTCCCCGAACTCATCTCTCAAACCTTTTTATTCCCTTAAATCTCTTCTTCCTCTTCTGTCATGATCTAAAACAGCCAGTAAGTTGGACTTAAAATATAGGCTGATAGCTGCTTGTGAAACAAAGGGAAAATTCTGGATTTTCAAAGATTAAAAAAAATATATGTTTTACACAAGAACGAGCTTCTGACTACGTATTTTGAAAACATTCAAATACCTGCGACTCTCCGTGTGTAATATTTACCTGGCATGCCAACATACATTCTCTGGGCGGAGAAGACTATCACACAGACTTTACCATTAAGGGAAGCCTCAGCCACTTTCGTTCGACATTCTAGTTTAAAGGACAATTTTTGTGTGTCTTGTTTTCTGAGGAGGAGGAATAAACAACTTTACCATCTTCTGGCCCAAGCGTCCTCTCTAGCGAATGTCAGCTTGGCCCAGTTACACTTATTTTTCGTGTAGGGAAATGGCAGGGTTTGTTCCACATCGGCTCTGTGTATGTGCGTAGAAATTTCACCATTTAATTTTCATGTCTGGGAGGAAAGGAGCTTATAATTATGCTGGGAGGTAGAACTGTAATTAGGTTTTCAAATACCACAGGTATCCCTATGATCCAATTTAAAATAACAGAGAGTTCTGGTACTGTGTTATTGGGTTGGCTTTTTTTTTCCCCCTTGAACCATCACATTCCTCAAACCTCAGGAATCATGAGAAAATCTTAGAGTTAAAAAGTGTTTTTAATTAAAAAAAAAAAAAAAAGAAAAACTAAACCAAACCAAACTGTTAATAGTATTTAGCATGAATAAGAATTTCATACATACCTGTAGATGCTTAAAAATTATTCTGGCTATGAGTTATATCCCGCAAAATAGGTTAATGGCAAGTTTAGATTAATCAGCTTAACCTTATTACCTCTGGGGATGCTAATAAGATTTTACAATCACACAGCTTCCTAACTCTCCGGCCACACAGTATACTTTATACGTGGCTCCTTTACACTTAGGGTTTGCAGAAGATGAAACATACACATTTTATAGGTCTTACTCAAGTGTAAACAGCATGTTTGTGTTTGTGTGTGGCGTTTTTGTGTGGAGGTGGGAAGCAGGGCAGAAAGTATAAAAGCAAATGCTTTTCCCCAACCACCCTCAAAAAGTGAGTAAGATCATACTTGACCTATACAGGATAGTATGGGAGACATAACATGCAAATATTCTGCATAATTACATTTATTCCCACTTTTCTGTACTGCTCCCATTCTGGGAAGGAGAGAGAGAAAATGAAAATAAACACTCCCAATACCTGGTTGTATGATCTAATTACTGGAAGTAGCCCTATTCATTAAAAAACCCCCGTCACTGGTTCTAAACACCAAATAATCTTGGAAACATCAGAAAGTGTTAAGGGAAAAGACAAATCTATGAGAAATGGAGTATGTACACATGCTAGTCAAGCACTTGTAAAATATAAAATGCCTAATAATTTTATTCCAAAATATTTCAAGAGCCAACTTCCATTCAAACATACCCACTGCATTACAAAAATCCCATGAATGTATAAATTGTATACAAATACCCAAAGTCATATGGAGCATGGTTAAGGCCATGTTATGTGAAACACTGACTCCAGGAAATAAAGGAATAGAGCTTCAATATAAAATGGGATCCTTTAAACAACTGAGTAATTCTCAGTGCACGGGATTATCAGAAAACCAACAAAATTAGAGAACCTGTTTGGAAATCTATAAGGGAGAGAGAACTTTCTTGAGCACTTGGAAATAGAAGAAGGCAGTTCACATTCCAGTAACTCCAGGTTTGTCTCCAATAAATTTTCACTACTCATTTTTCATTTAAAACCTATAGGGGAGCATTTAGCACTTAGACAAAATGTAATATGCCTACAGTGTTGGAAACTTTCTGTGAACTGCCCTAACCATAAAAATAACATATACCCACGGAAAAACCTATGTCAAGTATCGTTCTGCAGACTTTTTAGGTACTTAGTAACCACTTTCACATTTTAATTTTTTAGATGATTCCATTTGTATTTCCTTATATTCCCTTACTTGTAGAAGTATTGTGACCATGATTTTACTCCTCAAAACTTTAGTTTGACTTACAAAAAAGCTCAGCAAGAGGAGGAAACATTTTCCTTCATTAACTTAAAAATAACTTAAGTTATGAGCTGTATAAAGCAGGCTCTTTTTTCTTTTTCCTAAAAATACATATGAAGTCAGTCATGGAGGATTATCAAATAACATGACTTGACACAATTTCAGATATTGAGATTAAACAAAATCCAAGCCACTTGGTGAAGTCAGTAAACACTTGGACAAAGTTGAGTTTTGGGAGAAGTGGGATGTGATCTAAAAGGGGCCATTGAGATTTTAAAACTCTTAACCCCTCTCTTACCCCCTCCCTCCAAATATACGTGCCAGAAGAAATGTAAAATATTCACTTTTCTTAGAAATGCAGGCCCACACAGATTAATTTATTAGCCTCCAACAATCCAACAAGTCTAAGGAGTAACCAGTTTGAAATCGGAAGCAGAGAGGTTAGATGGTTTATTAGTAATTCTATGACTTGCTCTCTCCTGGTCAGTGCCGGGTGTTAGGGCTGCATTTGCCTAAAAGCAGCAGGCAAGAAGAAAACTCTTCCAAAACACAAATCTGGACAGAATGGAAGTTTCCTGTTCTTTCAGTAAATGACAACAATTCTAATGTGGACAACATTCAGGTCTTGGGAGGAAGAAACAATCAACAGAAGACTTCATTTTGAATTCCTAACTCCTATAAGCCTAACCTTATCCAAACCTTTCACAAAATCTGTGAAACTAGGAATGCAAGCAAAGCCCACAGCAGCTAGTCTGGTACCAAAGTTCTAGGTACTGCCAGCAAAGTTTGTTTGGGGATATTCCAGAACTTGTTTTTTACTCTGTGATAACAAATGTTACCATTGGCAGATAATGGAAATACGGCTAAAGACTGAAGTCTCCTACAATATTCCTTTCAGTATTTAGGTCTTTCATTACAACACAGAAATGAATGTTAATGCTCTTTGTCACTCCCAGATGGCCGTGAAAATGTCCGTATTAGCCATCTGTAGGTCAGAAACCTGTCAGGCATGCAGGAAATCAAAAACCTGTACTGGACCTTTGATTTCTCCAACAGAAACTAGCCTATCAACCGCAACAAATGACTCAAAACCAGCATGATACTATGCCAAAAAATACTTTACCCCAAAAGCAGCAGATGTATTCAGGAAGCAGTTTTTATTAGGCTAATGGCTAATTCCAAAATATGCTGTATTCATTACTTATGATTCAACTTAAGTTTCAAAATTTAAGTTCTAAGCACTAAATGTAAGTTTATTTATTTTTAAGTGTTATTTATCTCAGTAATCCCTATACCCAACGTGAGGCTCAAACTCATGATCTGGAGATCAGGAGTCACATGCTCCACCGACTGAGCCAGCCAGGCTCCCCAATACCAAATATAAGTTAAACATGGACAATTTTTTTTCCCCAATGAGAAGCCTCTTTCAAGCATAAGCCTTTTTTTTTTTTTTTGCATAAAGCTATTTTTTAAGTTATTCACAATCTTATGCAAAATGGTGCTCAAAATGCTTAAAGGAATAAATACACAGGGGTCAGGAGAGGAGATAAAGATCAGGACAATTAACATAAAACAGGGGCTTTCCCCGCCCAAAATAGCATTTCTTAAAAATGATCTGAATCAATGAAAATACAAGCTTGCCAACAGGTGAAAAGCTTTAATTCTGCCTTTGTAGTGCTATATGGTAACCAAGCCATTATTAGTCCTTAGAGAAAGGGAGGAGAACTGGGTTAAAATATCTTTTGCCTTCAATGCTGATTTATGATTTCCTCCACAGAAAAGCACAATTTCTGCCAAGCAGAGGAGCACAAAGCTTAGCTTGACCATGGGGGCGGGGGCGGGGGGATGGAAAGGGGGAGTAGCAATCTTTTTTGCATATAATAATCACTTTTATGTAGTCCACTCATGTAAAACACAAAACAAAAGCATAAGGGATCTACAGTCCTGGCAGGATCTGCAAAAATAAGGAAAAAGAAAAGCCATGTTAAGAGACATTTCCAGAGCTTTTTCAGCTCTCATGAGAAACAAACAGTTGTTGCACTTTCTATGACCTATGCCATGGAAAAGAGATGCCTTTCTTCCGCCATTCTCTCTCTGAATAAAACAATTTTTTTTTTTTTTTTGTCAGAGAGAGAGAGCGAGCATGAGAGAGCGAGCACAGGCAGACAGAGTGGCAGGCAGAGGCAGAGGGAGAAGCAGGCTCCCCGCCGAGCAAGGAGCCCGATGTGGGACTCGATCCCAGGAAGCCGGGATCATGACCTGAGCCGAAGGCAGCCGCTTAACCAACTGAGCCACCCAGGTGTCCCTGAATAAAGCAATTTTTTAAAAAGAACCAGAAGGAACCAGCTATTTTACAGAAATCATAGAACCTTATCAAAGTCTAAATACTTTCTGACGCATCTCAATGAACCTCCTCACCCCCTTGAAATGGCTACACTCATTCAGTTACTGGAAGGGCCTGCCTTCCCTGGGTCATTTTGCCCACCCCACCCCAGCTTCATCTCCCATGAGGACTGTCCTCAGGGATAAAACAATACTTTTGCGTGGTTAAGCTGACAAAAGTTTTAAAGCGGCAGCACTGTCTCCCTGAACTTCCCAGGACTTCAAACTCCAGTTCTCCAAACCACTTTGATTAGGTCACAATTTCCAGACCTCTGGTCACACTATCTCCCCACCCTAACACTGGCAAACTTCCAACATGGCAACATTCCTTAAAATGGAGGGTATGGAGTCTAGCACAAGAATCTTCAACATTGAGCACAAAGGGAATGTTCTCTCTAGGAAAACGGACGCTAACTTCCATTAACTCTGCTAAACGTGGTAAGGTTAACTTTCCTTAACTCTCCGTTACCAGAGCATCACACATTTGTGCTCAACGACAACCCCCAGGAAGAGTATGCCCAACCAAGTCATCTTCATTTTTAGTTAAGTTTTTAGATGTCAATTCACAACATAACATATAGCCCTGTTCATGAAAATAGTATCCGCTTCACTTCACCGGGTCCTCTCGTAAGGATTATTTTCTGAATTCTGTCACCAGTGGTCTCTCCCACCTTTGTTTCAACCACAACTCCCAATCACTGATGAAAATGCTGAGTATTAACTCTGCAGTGAGCACTTTGAAATTCCAAATCATTTCCTCCTAATGCACATCTTTTTTGTTTTTTTTTACCAAAGAAAATACCAGTTTTCATAAAGCAAGCATTTTAAGCAGAAGCTGAGAAATCTGGTGAATGGCAATATGTTAGAAAGGAATAATTCATTTAAAACTGTTTTTGTTGGGAGCGCCTGGGTGGCTCAGTGGGTTAAGCCTCTGCCTTCAACTCAGGTCATGATCCCACAGTCCTGGGATGGAGCCCCTCATTGGGCTCCCCGCTCAGTGGGGAGCCTGCTTCTCCCTCTGCTTGTGCTCGCTCGCTCTCTCGCACAAATAAATACATAAAATCCTTTAAATAATTAATTTTTAAAACTGTTTTGTTAGGGGACACACGTGGCTCAATCAGTTAAGTAACCAACTCTTGGTTTCAGCTCATGTCATGATCTCCATTGCAAGACGAAGCCCTGTGTCAGGGTCCAGACTTAGCTTGGAGTCTGCTTAAGAATCTCTCCCTCTCCTTCTGCTCCTCCCCACTGCTTGCCCTCTCTTCCCTCATTTCTAAAATAAATCTTTAAAAAACAAAACAAAACAAAAACTGTTTTGTTGGACGGAGCATGACCACTCTCTCTACCGGCACGGATGTCTCTACTATGAATCTCTTCAGGATTCATCTTAACAGGAATGCCAGCAGATATCTGCAAGTTGCCAGTTTTAAATAATTTGCCATTAGCATCAAAGCACTGAATGTTAACCAGACGGGAATCATTAAGCACCGTAGTATCAAATTTGTTGAAACACTAGTATTCCCAAAAGTCAGCTCTTTGTGCCCCATTCAGTTCTGTGAGACAGCAGGTTTATCCAAGGCACAAGCAAGAGTAGCTTATCAAGTGCCTCCTCCATCATTTTTTAGATAACACATAATTCAGAAAGCTTTGTCTCGTTGTTCAATTTGAAGACCTGGAGGAAAAAGAGAAGTAGGAACTACTTGATTATTGGCCTCAGCTGGCTCCAGCTCCCTGGTCTAAGAGGATCTCCCCAAAAATGTTCTCAAAGGTATGGAGAATGACTAAGGGAATCAAATGAGGGCCAGTAAGAAGAATGAGGTGAATGGTGGTCGCTGGACTTGTGCCTGTTGTGTCCCTGAGCCTAAGGCCCAAAGTGATGGATGTATTTTCTTAGGGACCTTTTCCTCACCACAGACAAACTCTGCAGACAAGAATGGTTTTTTATTCAGTTCACAGATCACCAATTCACAGAAATCTAAACCCGGAGAGAGTCAGCCACAGAACATGAAGGCTCCTTGGTGAGAACCCATCAAGCTCCAGGGGCTTTCCCAACACATGTCCTTAATTATTCTGGTCACATCCACAGAAAGCCTTCCCGAGCACCCTTGGGTTTCTGCAGGCCGATCCACGAGGCCCGCACATACAAGCAAATGGGTTCTCCAGCAGGACGGCCAACGGCCTTCAGCCTCTGGACAGCTGAGAGAGCAGTAAGCCAGAAAAGGCTGTGGAAGGACGCTACACAGCAGGGCACAAAACAGCATTCATCCAGGGCCCACGGAGCACAATCCCCAACTCCGCTGGACGGAGTGGTGACAGAGGCAGCATTATGGAGGGCGAGCTCAGACTTGTCAGTCATCCACTGAAGGAAGTTCTGCTCTCTTCATAGTGTAAGTCCATGGTAAGCCCCACCCAGGGCAGTGACCAGGGCCGGGTCACGGCAGATTAAATTCAGTGTTACCAGACAGCCCTCAGCCAGAGGAAAGAAAGACCCTTTTTCCCCTGTGAGGCACGGGCTAGAACCACAGCTAGAATCCCACTGCTGGTGTGGTGGGCTGGATAAGAATACACTCTGCCCCGCTCTCCCCCCTCCCATCCTCAGGCTCATCTGAGTCCAACCTCGATGTTCCATCCCACAGCTGGGCCTCTCTCAAAGCAACCCGAACAGTTGCTCTCTGCTCCGGGCAGCCCTCCAGTAAACCTGTACACATAGCGTCCGTGTTCTGACCACAGTTCAGAACCACTCAGCGAGACGCTGACTCTCGGGTCGACTGTCAGGGATTAAGGCAGCAAAATGGCCCACTGACCCAAAACCTACCACAGTTGAATTCTCTTCATTAACAGTAGGTTTGTGTATTTAAAAGATGTGCAAGGAAAATGTCTACAGTACTTTCCCTTTGGGGGTACCTGGGTGGCTCAGTCAGTTAAGCACCTGCCTTTGGCTCAGGTCACGATCCAAGGTTCTGGGACTGAGCTCCACGTCGGGCTCTCTGCTCAACAGGGAGCCTGCGTCTCCTTCTCCTTCTGGCCTGCCACTCACCCTGCTTGTGACGCGTGCGCACGCAGCAAATAAAAAGATAAAATCTTAAAAAAAAAAAATACTTTCCCTTTGAAATGCAATCCACAGGTGATCAGAATTGAAAATCCACCACCCATTTCCATTCACTGACAACAGACGTCAGCGACCGACAAATTCAACATTTGGCATTAAAGGCAGGCACCCTGGTGAACTAGTCAGAACAAAAGCCACGTTAGGATTAGAAATGTCTGAGTCAAACGAATTTCTTTTAAGATTTTACTTATTTATTTGTCAGAGAGAGAGAGAGAGAGAGAGGGAGAACACAAGCAGGCAGAGCGGCAGGCAGAGGCAGAGGGAGAAGCAGGCTCCCCGCTGAGCAAGGAGCCCGATGTGGGACTCGATCCCAGGACCCTGGGATCACGACCCGAGCCGAAGGCAGCGGCTTAACCAACTGAGCCACCCAGGCGTCCCTGAGTCAAAAGAATTTTAGAGACCTGTGGGACTATCTTACCTACCCCTCTGTTCTAAAGATAAGGAAACCGCTGGTCAGCCGTGGTGTGAGAAAGCAAACACACCTGGAATGCAGTCCGCTAATCAGCAATTAGGATTCCTCGTTCCACAGGTTCCTTCAATGTCTTCTAACACCTGTCTACTTAGGGGCCAGACTGTCAAAATTTATTTTCAAATGACAGAAAAACTCTCCGCTTAAAACTATTCTGCCTTATTTCTAGATGGCAGCTTGACACACAATCTTCATACTCTTTAGCAACACACCAATTTGAGATAAAAGTCACTAATTCCATAAAAGGAATTAGAGACAAATGAAAAGTCCAAGTAGTTGAGTTGCCACAGACATTTGGCCAGCCAATGTGTGAACACAGATAGGGTTCTCCCATGGCCTGAGAAGCCAGAACACGACAGAAAACCTGTCCACCTGGAAGTGACTTCAATTACACAAAGTCATCAAAGAGTACGTTTTCCCCCCGATTTTTTGGATTTCCAAGACCTTCACAGGTCCCAAACGACTGTCTGATTTACAACATTCCCTCTAAACCATGTCAGGTGTTCTTTAGAACTTCATTTATAAATCAAATCAGTTCCTTCTAGCCAGCGCCAGTTTAGAAAGATGGTACCAGGGCGCCTGGGTGGCTCAGTTGGTTGGGCGACTGCCTTCAGCTTAGGTCACGATCCTGGAGTCCCGGGATCGAGTCCCGCATCGGGCTCCCAGCTCCACAGGGAGTCTGCTTCTCCCTCTGACCTTCTCGCCTCTCATATTCTCTCTCGCTGTCTCTCAAATAAATAAATAAATAATCTTTTAAAAAAAAAAAAAAAAAAGAGAAAGATGATACCAGCACGGGTCCCTAACCTAGGGTGACCATGATTATTTTTAATTATCATAGCAGCTAGGGATGGAGAGATGAACATTCCCATTTTCCTTCTGGTGCCACTCACCATCTTTGGGAATTCCTCCTGACTGCAGGTCTGGGTCAGATGCTCCCAGAGGACAATGAGCAGCCTTCTACCAGATCATACTCTTCTGGAACCTTAACCAGATCTGTCATGATTGTAGATAAAAAACCTGAACTCTTAAGTACCATGTTATAAAATTTATTTTTAGAACTAGCCCAGTGGGGGCACCTGGATGGCTCAGTGGATTAAGCCTCTGCCTTCGGTTCAGGTCATGATCTCAGGGTCCTAGGATCGAGCCCCGTATTGGGCTCTCTGCTCAGTGGGGAGCCTGCTTCCCTCTCTCTCTCTGCTTGCCTGTCTGCCTGCTTGTGATCTCTCTCTGTGTCAAATAAATAAATAAAATCTTTAAAAAAAAAAAAAAAAAGAACTAGCCCAGTGACCTTGGGACATTTTCTGTGTGTCAATTTTCCCATTTGAACGGGAATAAGAGTACCTATCTCCATTGCCTTGTTTGTGTAAAAGAGAACATGGAAGTATCCACCTGAGAGCACCTGTAAAGAGCCCCATGCTCTTATGAATTAGAGCACATGAAAGCATTGCCACATCCTAAGTAGTCATTCAATGATCACCAACTATTACACTGCTGCCCTTCGGAGTCCTAACACAGTAGATGTCCTCTTATCTGTGCCTGTTGTACTTTTTACCAACCAGATTGACTGCAAGTTCTTGTGTGTGATGAGGAGAGAACATAAGCTTTGAAATTAAGCAGGAATGAACATCTAGATTTTACTATCTACTACATTTCATTGATTAGAAAGATTTTTTTTTCCACATTCAACACTGATGAAATTGGAAGGTGTCTTCCATTCAGTGAAACTGGGTATGATCTCTTAAGCAAGTTATTTAATCTCTGTAAAACTGGTAATATCACCTTCCCCTCTTAGTGTTGGGGGAAGGATCAGTAACATAATCATGCAAACCCCTAACACACAGCAGGCAGCCTGATGTACCACTTCATTCTGAACCCTTATGGGCCCAGCGTCTTGTACAAAAGATGCTTAGGATTGAATATTTACATATATTTAACAAAGCAACTCATCATCCATGGAGCTTTAAAAACACTGCCCAGACCCATTCCAAGCCAATGTGTGTGGCTGTCCCAGCTGGAGCCATCTCTAGAAAAGATCAAGGGGTTTAAGTACAGGAACTCTCAGGAGGGGCAACGTATGGGCATGCAGAGCCCTGGGCAAGGCTCTGCAGCTGCTCTCGGTAACCCAGCAGAGCCTTGAGACTGTCTAACTCCCTGCGGATACCAAGCTCAGGATCAAAGCTCGACAGTGGAGCCAGAGGGTGCAGGAAGCGGCCTTTTACAAATCCCATAACCACTCCTGGCACACAACAACACTTAGCTCGTTTTTAAGCACTTACTTCATTAGGGTCCCCTAAGCCCTTTACCATAACCCCGTGAAATACTCCCAGCTTCATCCACATTCCTGTTTTCTGAGGCCCAAGGCTGAAGTTACAGCTGAGTGGCAAAAGTCTGCATGGTTCCCAGGCCTGGGCCCTTAATCACTGTGTCCTCTCTCAGGCTGGTGATGCCACATCAGCTTGACAAGGAAGCAGGATGCCCCCACACGTCAAGGTCTTGCCTTCAAAACAGGCACACAGCATCCTCTCCAGGAGCATGTCAGACCCTTCTGCTCCAGGTGAACAGGGGCAAAGCAGGTAGATGCATGGAGCGGTTCTCTGCGGAGCGCATTTCCAAGCCTCTTGGTGCTGCCTCGGTCCTCAGGCTCCAGGCAGCCCTAACAGGCGGTGTTTTCTGTTTGACCTTTGTCTGTTTCTTTTATTCCTGACTTATTTCCCACAGCTCCAGATCACCTCTGGTTTTCCCTTTACTTGATAGGCTTCCTCTATCAATTTTTTCTTTTCTTAAAATTCTGGTTCTTCAAAGTTGAGTTACTTGTCCCCACATGGTACCACACTTCTTGGCAAAAAAACATTTCTTGATTCATCCCCTACAGATGTGAGTCACAATGAAAACTCATAGCTGGAGATTCTGTCTGAACTTCCCAGAATGCCAATGCGCACGTGGAGGCATGTTATAAAGATAGACAAGCTGGAGGAAGACATGAACGGCATTACAGCTCGCCTTGCCGGCTCCTTGCACTATCAGGTCACCTGACACTCTAGAACTCACACCAAGACCAGTGAAGTGGAGAGTTCAAGAAGACATGGTACGGGGCGCCTGGGTGGTTCAGTGGGTTAAAGCCTCTGTCTTCAGCTCAGGTCATGAGCCCAGGGTCCTGGGATCAAGCCCTACATCGGGCTCTCTGCTTGGTGGGGAGCCTGCTTCCTCCTCTCTCTCTGCCTGCCTCTCTGCCTACTTGTGATCTCCGTCAAATAAATGAACAAAATCTTAAAAAAAAAAAAAAAAAAGGCATGGTACGTGTTCGACAAACTCACCTCAGCCCATCCTCTGCAACAGAGTCACTATGCTACATTAACTTCCCTCTCGTCTGAAGAAACCTTAAAAGCTTCTTTTATGCCATCTCCCATTTCCAGGCAATACAATGAACCGGCTGGCAGATCACCTCCTTCACAGGCAATCACCAATTGTCCCATCCTTCCAAGAGGTGAAATGTGTGTCTAATACAGAATATATCACCAAGGCAGCTGGAGCTGTTCAGTTTCTGAATAAGGAACAGTGACCTATTTATCTCTCCACCACACCTGGGATACAAACAGGTCCATGACATCTTGCGTTACGGAGCTCCTGAGTGGCAAGGCAATGAGTACAAGGGTTACACAGGAGTGGATGGGGGACTCGCTGGGAAGTGAAGCCCACTGGTCAGAACACACACCTTTACTCTGTGCCAGGCTCAAATCATCAGACTTCCCTACCTCTGGACCCCACAACACTAACTATGAGATGATGGGTCCGCAGAACCCACCGCCTCCTTCACTCGCTAGGAAAGGCAGAAACTAAGGAAGAAGCATGTTCGCTTTTGCAGATATGATTAATCTGAGGTTGGAAAAGATGTAGGGCGGCTTTGACCTTATTTACCCATCCCACTCACACCACAGACTATGCCGGACAGTTTCAGACATTTGCTGAGCACAAATGGCTTTTGGAAATGCCAGAAAACCAGTTCATTTTTCAAAGCACATGAATTTCTCCTCCAGCAATATAACTCCTAAATTATTATCCTCAACTGTATCAAAATGCCCTATCAGGTGACTGGAACTTCAACACAGGCTATACTCTCCTATATTTGCTCTCCAGCCATAGGGTCCCCTGGAAAGTTCTGGGTTTGATGGTTTGTGTGTCTTAATCTGCTCTGCCCGACTTTTGTGGTGGTGACCCACCAATTCTATAAATTCAACAGGAGTTTAAATATTCCAGAAACAGATGCATTTACGTACAAACAGGGTTAACATTCTAAACATGCAGTAATTCCTATGTGGGCAAAATCACTTAAGAGGTCAGCCATTTCACACATACAGAAGCTGGCCCCAGCTACACCACCACCAGGTGTAAAGATTACCCAAGTATCTCACAAATTTCTGAAAGGCCAGAGATCCGTTTATCATTAACAAAAGGGTATGCCTCTTCATTCAGTTTTTCTAAGGGATCCAAACTTTCTGACTGCAGATAAAGAGACTGTATATGTTGGAATTTTGGTGTCATCTATTAGTTTGTTTCTTTTTTAAGGGATTAGCTTCTTCGCGACAGGGAAGAAGACATTGGTGTGTTTCACCCAAACCCCACTTTTAGAGCTGGCTGTGCTCATCCTGGCTCCCGACAGCTCAAGGGAAGGCCCCCAGCCAGCTGCAGGACACTGCTTCAGCAAGGTTAAGCCGCCAGAGGGGGTGGCCAGCTGCCAGCAATGAGCTGATTCAGGAATACAAAGGTCCAGCCCCTCGCTTCCATTGGGGCCATCCCAAGACCAGAGCTCCCCATATGGGCAGCTGGGGCCTCCTCTGCGGAGGCACTGCTGGTCAGCTTCTCCTCCACCAAATCCTACTACCTTTTCTTCAGCCCTAAAATCCCTCAGCACCCAATTCCTGGTCTCAGTAGGCTTCCAGTGCACCTCATCAAAGACAAGCTGTTTGCTGTTTTCTAAGTGTAAAAAGCTATTTTTTCAATTCTCCTGAGGAAGTTACAGGCCCTACACATGTTCTATCACAACATACTATTAGAGGTCCTATGAAGGCTGAAAACCATCTTTGAAAAATAGTGTTGGCTCGGTTCAATAATCGCACGTTTTTGATAGTCAGCCCAGAACGCTTTCTGAACATCAGCCCAATGCAGTCAACAGGGACAGGAGTGAAATAATGCCCCGGAATATCACAGGTTCACAAAGAAGGAAAGTGAGACATCGCCAGACTAGCGATCTGCACGTCACAACATCATGGGGCACTGAAAACTGACACCAAGTCATGAGAGGCCAGATCTGCTGTTTTCAACCTCAACCCATGGAGCCTGCCCCTCCCCACATAAGGCACACTTGCATCAGGACCTCAAATCCTAGGAAATCAGTCTAAGCTCCTTAAACAGTTCTACATATAGGTATGAAACAAAGTGCTGAACACTTTATCCCCAGCATTTCAAACTTTCCATAAGAGGAAACAATTTTTGGAGCTGACAGGTTATAGACCACTTTGCAAGAAAGCAGATGCAGACAGGCCTGAGCAAGAATCAAGACCCATGGCTATGGCATTGCCCAGAAGGCACTACCACCTTCCAGAACAACCTTGAAGAACCATCTCCCAGTCATTCAGGCTCTATCTAGCCCAGCTGAGGGCCGGATATGGAGTGAGGGAGGTCACAGAAGCAGAAGTCTGAACAAAAGCAGGTACTGTATCTTATTACCAAAGGTTTGGGCTCAGAATATTTAAAAATGTAGATAATGTACACCATATGAAAAACTCAACTTAAAATCACACTCCTGTAAAATGAGAATGTTAAAATAAATGTTGTTTAAAGGCTAAAAAAAAAAAAAAATCACACTCCTGCTTAACATTTTATCGCTTTTTACACATCGTCCAGTCTGACCCTCACAGCTCTCTCTGTGAGGGTGGGCTAGTATTAGTAGCTCACTTTTATGCCCAGGACCACACACCTGATCAATGTGGGGATCAGACTGCCAGATTCCTTGTTCAGGGTTCTAGCCTATAAAATCCACCAATTTGCAGTTTTTCTATATATTTCTCCAGGATTGTGTGCAAAGCCCCCAGACTTTGCTAGCCTCTTCCACGTGCCTTTCTGGCTCCCAGCTTCATAGCTACAAATCTGGATTTCAGAATAAGGACTACCCACGCAGGTGGTCCTAAACAGGGCCACCAACCACCCTCAGATGTCTCTCTTTCTCAAAGACTTGAAACAACCCAGACACTCTGTTGGTACCACAGCTGACAGCAGACTAAGGAGATCAAGTTACAGGACCACTGTGTTCGGTATCCCTGACTAACCCAGTTCGTGTCAGCCCAATACACAAGAAGCAGGGTTGGGGGGAGAAAAAAGGCTAAGGCTCGCCGATTTCTTAGACACAGTCACAGCTCTTAGGAAAGACTTCCATCCTGCAGTAGGATTTGCTACTGTCATTTGAGAAACTTGGTGGATTTTACTCTTGCCAAGTTGGCATTCTGTTTCTGCAATGCAAAAATGTTCGGACTGAAGAGATCAGATGGGGATTTTCACGTTTTCAGGAACAGAAGCGAGCCTCTTTCCGCCTCAGGTGGATGCATTACAGTTTGGGGGAGTGCTAATGAGAGCTAATTACTCTATTTACTTCATAAGCCAACCAGCCAGCAACAAGAAATGCCTGGGTAAAACTCTCCGCGTTCTCAGGCTTGGTTTCAAAGGGCTGGTGCCAAAATGATCTGGCTGAAGTGACGGGCTCAGGGCTGCCCAACTGGATTGTTATCTCGAGATCACAAAACACAGGCTGTCTTTTGGCCTGTGTATCCTGTAAATAGTCACAGCAGCATCAATTTTATTCTTCCATGCTTAATCTACTCTCTTCGCCGTTATCAACACTCCCACCTATGCCCCCAAATGTCCACTCTGGCTGTAAAATAAGAAATCAAACATTAGGCCTGAATTTTAGGAAAACAACTGTCTTCCTACCATTGAAACTGGGTGTGGCACTTTACAACGTCCTACACTCACCTGGCAATAGTCACAAGATTTGGCCAACAGTTCATTCACTTTGATCCTTGAACTCTAGACATAAGAAGGAACTTAGAAATCACGTAAATTTCACTTAATCATTGATACTTAACTGTATCCATGTGTTATGTAAAGCATATACATATGGCATGAATTATATAAAAATACAACTAATTTATGACTAATTTATGTAACTTATATAAATTACATTTAAAAGAGGCTTTCTCATCCATGTTTCTCCATTCCTGCCATAGTCGGGGGAAGGGGTGAGAGATGGAAAAACCATAGGACAACAGATCTAAATTTCCCAGAATAAGAATAAGAAGGTTAGTCAACGCAGTAAAGCCCCAACCATATTAACCTCTCCCCCTTCCAATACTAAAATGGTGTATTGTTGAAAATGAAACCATGGCTTCAGAGACAAAAGTAAGAAGATTCAAGATACATTTTTTTTTAATATTTTATTTATCTGACAGACAGAGATCACAAGTAGGCAGAGAGGCAGGCAGAGAGAGAGGGGCAAACAGGCTCCCTGGTGAGCAGAGAGCCCGATGCGGGGCTCGATCCCAGGACCCTGAGATCATGACCTGAGCTGAAGGCAGAGGCCTAACCCACTGAGCCAGCCAGGCACCCCTCAAGATACATTTTAAAGAAGATTGCCAAAGGGCATTATCTTCAACTCCATAGAAACAAGCCTGCATTGGATTAGAACTCTAAGCTAACATTTATAATTATTTGGCTCAATTTATTAAAATGAAAAAGTCTAAATAAACACAAGGAGAAGTTAAAGGGCCCGACCAACCTCACGCTGAAATTCTTCAGGCAGAAATAACTTCCATAATATTAGTGGAGGCTTTTTATGTGGATAACAATCTAGCATAAGGACTAATCAGATCCAACTCAATTTTTATATGGTATGAAAAATGGAAATTTAGTAACGGTTCTCCTGAGTTACTTAGCAACCTTCTCTTCTCTCATGATTTTCTACAATTTTTTTTTTTTTTTTAAGAGAGAGAACGAGTGCACAAGCAGGGGGAGTGGCATGCAGAGGGAGAAGCAAGTCCCACTGACCAAGGAGCTCAACACAGGACTCAATCCCAGCACCCTGGGATCATGACCTGAGCCAAAGGCAGACGCTCAATGACTGAGCCACCCAGGCATCCCTACAACTTTCTAAGACTGCTTTGTTACCTGAATGTTTATAATACATGGAACAAGTAAGTAACATGAATGATGCCAAAAATCTCATCTATGTGTAAAGGAATGACTAGGTTATGGTCCTTCCCCAAAACCTCCTGTGCTTTTTTACATAAACGTGTAGACAAAATATGTTTTACTTTGGCTGTGAGTACAGCGCTAAGCTGGGGATTCATCACAAAGTCGTCCAAGCAGAAGTATTTCAGAGAAGCAGTTGACATCCGTAACAAAAAACAAAATCTACTCAACAGGATAATAAAGAGGCCAGATGAAGAAACGTTTCTTGCATATAAATATAAATAATATTTACTAAAATTTCACAAGTCTGAGCAGGTTTGCCAGTTATTCTAATTTTTTTTTTTTTTTTAACAAAGAACAGTAGCATTTTTAGCTTTAAGACTAGGTAGTCATTACTGAGCTCCTGCAATGAGTAAGCCAGGTGCTGTGCTAGGCATCTGGTATATGTAATCTCAACTTAATCTTTCTCATATCCCTGCAAGGTAGGCACCGTTGCTTCCACTGACAGACAAGAAAACCACGGCTCAGACTGGACAAGCCACAAAGTCACAATGTTAAGATATGACTCTATTGGGATTCCACCCAAGATATGGCTGACCCCAAAACCCAAAGTTGCTGCTACCTTCTGCCCAGCAGTACCACTAAGAAATCACAACCAGAAATGACAACGATGGAATTGTTTCCTAAGTACAGAGGATCAGCTCTAAGGTCAGAAGATCTAGATTTTAATTGTGCTTCTAGTGAGTGGTGGTTTCCTCCAAATTAATGGAGATGAAAATAGTATCTAACCTCCTAAGATTGAGGGGAAAAGCATATAAAAAAAGCCCTGGTCGAGGCACTTTTCGAAACAAGTAAGCACTATTTGTATTTGCTATTACCTTCCTCTTCAAGCCTCAGCTGGTGAACAGCAGCCGGGGAAATCCACCCACAGGGCAGCAAATTACCTTGATGAGGTCTGAGCAACACAGAGCCTGGAACCCAAGAGAACGAAACTTAAGGGGTAAGGAGTGGAGGGGGCTTGGGTACAGTCTCTGCTCAGTGTACCTTCTCAGGCACTAGAGAAATAAAATAATGGTTGTGGGCAAGCTCTGTGCCAGGCACAGCCACGGTTCACTAGGCAAGCTACTGGCCCCAGTTAGTAGTCAGCCAGGTAAGAATGGATGGAAGCCCCTGCCCTCAGGCAAGCTCACATCTACCCTGTGGTAAAGGAAACTCAGACTAAATAAACCCCCGCCCAACATGAACCTCACCCTTTCTCATCAACTTTCCCTACTCACTCATTCCTGCCCACACCCCCCACACCACCACACACACAGAGATGGGGAGGGTTTTCCATGGTACAGGGGGTGCCCAGATTCGACCAAGCACTTGAGGCCTGTTCATCCCCATTAGGAAACTCTATAGTGGTCCAGAGTGGGAGCAGAATTTTAAACATTGACAATTCAATACAGTGACCTCCAGAAAAGAGAAGGTTCATTTCAGTACAGACAAAGGAAGGTTGAAGACGGTGAAAAAGAAAATCAAGATTTGACTCCATAAAAATTTTATAATTCTATAAGACTAAAAACAAAATTGAAAGATAAACCAAATAGGGACACCTGGGTGGCTCAGTTGGTTAAGCGGCTGCCTTCGGCTCAGGTCATGATCCCAGTGTCCTAGGATCGAGTCCCACATTGGGCTCCTTGCTCGGCAGGGAGCCTGCTTCTCCCTCTGCCTGCCACTCTGTCTGCCTGTGCTCGCTCACTCGCTCTCCCTCTCTCTCTGACAAATAAAAAAAAAAAAAAAGAAAAGAAAAGATAAACCAAATAGAAATTAGAGAAAAAAAAATGAGGTCAAAATATGTGCAGTAATGATGAAAGAGGATTAATAAGTAAAATACATAGTCTATGACAAATGAGAAAAATATGAATCCCAATAATAAATAATAAAAGGGCAAAGTTCAAGAACAGTTTGTTAAACAGGAAATGCAGTCAACAGTCATATAAACATGTTTGATCTCATTAATATCAAGGAAAACAAAGTATTTTTTCTCCTAGAAAACTGCCAAATATTATTAAAATGAGAACAGCACTCTGCTACTGGTGGCAAAAATTAGTACACACTTTTTTGGCAACCAATAGCAATATCAATCAAGACACCCATATGCATGACCATCCTTTTGTTCTACTTTTGGTCATCTGTGATAAAAATAAAAATGATCTGAAAGAAAATGCTGACTGCATAAGATGCTCATCAAATACTGAAAACAGGTTCTGCAATCAGATTAAATAAATCACAAAATATCCCTAGACAGAATATTTTACAGTCCTTAGAAATAACATTTACAGGGGCGCCTGGGTGGCCCAGTGGATTAAGCCTCTGCCTTCAGCTTGGGTCGTGATCTCAGGGTCCTGGGATTGAGCCCCACATCGGGCTCTCTGCTCAGCGGGGAGCCTGCTTCCTCCTCTCTCTCCCTGCCTGCTTCTCTTGCCTACTTGTGATCTCTGTCTGTCAAATAAATAAATAAAATCTTAAAAAAAAAAAAAAAGAAAGAAAGAACATTTACAGTTATTTTTGTAGTGTGGGGAAAGGCAAATAAAACAATGATAAGTAGGGGTGCCTGGGTGGCTCAGTGGGTTAAAGCCTCTGCTTTCAGCTCAGGTCATGATCCCAGGGTCCTGGGATCGAGCCCCACATCGGGCTCTCTGCTGCTCGGAGAGCCTGCTTCCTCCTCTCTCTCCCTGCCTACCTCTCTTGCCTACTCTCTGTAATCTCTTGTAATCTCTGTCAGATAAATAAATAAAATCTTAAAAAAAAAGATACGTAAAACACAAATCATATACTTAGAATACTTCAAATATTCTAAGTAAAATATATAAATTTATAAAAATATATAAATATATATATAATTTTATTAAAATTATATAAATTTTTAGAATGGACAAAAACACAGCAACGTAATTGTGTCTTTGTGTGGTAGGATAACTTTTTTACTACATCTTTATGGTTTTCCTATACTACTAAAATCTTTGATAAGGTGCATCTCACTCTTGTAATTACAAAAAAATGAAAGTAACGATCTCTCCTGCAAACCCACAACAATAGAAGGAAATCCAACAACCCTCCAAACCACTCCCACAATTACCCAAGCCTGCAGCAGGCAGGTAAGGCAGTAAACTGAGGGGAGAGAGGCTTTGTTTTAAATCTGGGCCTAGAAAAACAGGAGGCATATGTTGATGTGAAAACAAAAACTTTTCACCTTCCACTTGTCAAAGCATATTTTGGAAATTCATTAACCAAAAGATTTTCCATCAGAGGATTTAAACCCACACACCAAAATTATCTCCACAGAATAAACTAGTTAAGCAAGCAGGAAGTTTACGAGGAACACCCTAAAAATTAACAATTGTTTTTATGGCTCTGATAAAGCCAGCCAGCTCCTGTTGGTACACAATGTAACACAAACAACCTCTCCAGTGAGTCCTCTGAACAGGAGTGCAAGAAGTCCTTATCATAAGGGTTTTCCTTAGCAAGAATAACAGATGCCGTGGAAATTGAGCCTTTTGGGGTTCACCCTCCTAAAAGCTGATTTTATAATCTTAGAGATGGCATCCATTATCCGCCTGCGTCTTCACAAACCTACCAGGCAGGGTTTCTCCACTTCAGGACTCCTGTCAGTGCCATTCCTTATAATTCCTTGCTCTGTTCCATGTACTGCAGGGCGTTCAGCAGCATCCCTGGACTCTGCTCACTAAATGTCAGTCCTCCCTCCATCCCCAGTTGCAACATGAAGGTGGTTTCCTGACATCACCAAATGACTCCCACCGGGCAAAATCACCCTAGCTGAAAACCAGCGGTACAAATCACGTGCTCTCATTGCCCGAATTTTACAAAGGAGGAAACGGACACAGCAAGGCCCATCTAACTTCAAAGCTCAAGATCCAAAACTCGGTACTGTATGGGTGCACAGGTAGGAGACGTATCTTCTAGTAAAACTTATGATACACATCCATCTTTTCTACTTGGGTCCCTATGCATCCACCCCCACGGAGCCTGGTTGAGTTGGCCCTGGTACACACCATTCACGTAAACCATTTCTCTCATCACATAAACATTTACGGATAATGCCAGATAAGAGTCTGGCAACAAAGGCACAGTCATGGCCTTCGACAAGTATATCATCTATTTGAAGAAATAAGACATAGCCATGGAGAAGCTATTTGGAGTACCAGATTTGAAGAACACCGTTTCCTCACCTGTAATATGGAGACGCTGTCAGGGCTGATCTCATAATTCACTGAAAGAGTGCGAATCAAGTTCTTTTCACGAAATAGGATTTCAAAAAACAGCTAGATACCAAATGCCTGGCAATATATAGGCACCAGCACTGGACGGATTAGAGTATCTCAAAAATCACTGGGCTGGCATGAACCCTCTAAAACACCCTGAACCCACCACCCCTTGGTACTTGAGCATTTGAAAATCCAAAAATTGAATTACCTACTTCCAGCAGAGTTTGCAGGCTGAGCTCTGACAGAGGCTCTCAGCAAAGGTTTCCTAAACGGCTTCAAGCAGGCCTGGAGGAAAGAAAAGGAAGGGTTCAAACAGAGAAGAGCCAGGAGTAGGAGAAAAGGTGGAGTGGACTCAAAACATTCCGGAGGAGCAGAGCCTGGGCCTCAACCCAGCAGGACAAGGGAAGACAAGGGTGGGAAAAAAGGTCGAGACCAGAGGAGGTCACCAGGTGACCTCTAGGTGACCTGTAGTGACGCTGACCAGGTTAGACCCAAGAAGTACTTCTAAAAAAGTAACCAAGGGCTGCGACAGCTTTGTAGTACCATTATGAAGGTGGAGAACTTAATTTCTCGGACTAAAAGGTCAGCATTCCCTGAGGACAATAAGCAGATGCTTGCTTTAAATTCACGTAAGTGAAAGTGATGATTTTCCAGAACAATGAGTCAATCTGCCCTAAAAGTAAATCCAAATGGTTCTTTCCCAAGTCCACAGGTCCTCTTATTCTCTAAGGGCATCAGCCCAACACAAGGAAACGAGAGCCCAGGGTAGCCAGATTGCCTGATTTTAAAATCTGGATTTCAATTAGGTGAAATCTCCCAAACTTTAAGTATTGGCCTAAATTTCTTTAAATACCGTGGAGGCCAAACCAAACCTATCTCCCTGCAGTCTCCACCCCAGGGCCCCCAGCACAAAAACTCTGCCGTTAGCCATAGCCCACAGAAGGCCAAGTAAAGCTTTCTGGGCAGGCAGGGCAGCCTCATATCCAAGGTATATTTGGAAGATCTCTCCAGCAATGTGTCATAGAACACAGGGAAGAAACTTAACTGTAGAGTGTGCAGAGCCTTCAGCAATGGACTGTAGAAAGGCCCCATAGCGCCCACCCCATCCCAACCCCCCCCACCGGCTGAATACAAACCGGCCCTCAGGTGACACCTCAAAATATCCACTGGCCTGGGGCACCTGGGTGACGCGGTCCATTAAGCATCTGACTCGTGACTTCAACTCCGGTCATGATCTCATAGGTCATGAGATGGGGCCCCTCTTGGGCTCTGCTCTCAGTGAGAAGTCAGCTTGGGGATTCTCTCCCTCTGCTCTAGCCTCCACCCTCCACCCTCCTCACCCTGCTCACTCTCTCAATCTCTCTCTCTCTCAAATAAATAAATCTTAAAAAAATACATATCCATAGGCCCTAAGTGACCAATGGGCTACTTACAATTAAGCAGTTACCAAAAATGGGAGAATTCCACACATCGGTATACCTCCTCATTTCCCTATTTTAAAAACATACAGTAGTACGGTGACTAACATAACATAATAAGTAAGTAAATAAATAAAAAACAGCCCCCACTCACTGCCTCATTACAGACAGCCCTCCTCTGCTGTCCTGTCCACCACCCCCCATCCCCTGCAGTATATTCAATAAACTTCTACCTCCTTTGTTCTGCCTCAGGTGAATTCTTTCATTGATTGTGCCACTGGCTTTGACCCAATCATCACCTCATATTTGGGGGTCCTCATCTGCTCAGGAGAGACATCCCACTTAAGACACCACAGGGTCAAAAAAAAGACACCACAGGGTCTACATCAGAGCTGACAGGGATGTGAACAAAGGCCATGCGGAGGTAATAGAGAGTGATTCAAAAAATGTAGGCAAAAAAAAAAATGAGAGGCAAAAATAACAGTGCTGATGGCCAGGGGAGGGACCCTAGGATACCAGACACAAACCTGACCCATTGCAAATTTTGACAATGAAGGGGAGTCTTTAAGACCAGAGGGAAACAGGCTTAAATGTGCACTCTTTGACCTCTGAGAACAGGGCCATCCTCATGGACTTGTGACCTGCGTCATCACACAGGACTCCATGCTCAGAGAGGCTCCATGCTTGGTTTAATGTTCTGGTGTCATCATTTTGAGAATCTTAATTTAACTTTGAATTTGTGTTTTGTAAGTGAGGTCTGATGGGGAAATGGAGCATGCATGTGAGCAGAGGAGATCCTGCTCAGTATGTGTGGCCACATTCTTACACAGTGTTTGCCATGACCCAGAGCACAGAATTTCTGTGGATTCATGAAGCATGGGAGCCCAGCAAGACTAGTTCAAGGTAAGTATATTACAAAGACAACTAAGTGAGCAGGTAGGTGGGCGTTGACAGCTCCCAGAAGCCATGCTTTCCATTCAAAGGAAACACAACTCCCTTTGCATATAGAAACAAAGCAATGTCTTTCTAAGACACAAAACCAACAAAAGAATCCTATCATATCCTCTTACTCCTATTGCATCCCTATATTAGCTGATCCTGCACACTGAAAATAATGGCATAGAAGGAAAAGGAAATATAGGGCAACCCATGGTTCTTTTTCCTTTCAGTCCTTCCTTAAAGCCAGCCCTTCCTTCCATAAGACAAAAACTAATAGAATGCAGGTATCAAGAAGTGAATAAGAGTAGTCAGTTAGCTTTGGGCAGTGTTTCCACATTCTGGTAAGAACAATACACATATATGCACATACAAATGACAAAATTTGAAGTGTGTGATTTCAGTAATTCTGCTGATGTGTCAAATAAACTTATATTTGCATTTAACACTGGACTTGCACCATATAAAGAGTATAAATCATGCTAATAATTTAAATTTTTAATTTCTCTTCACTTAGAACAATATTAAATAGCAAACAGGATAAGTCAAGGGAGAGAATGTAGAAGGAAAAGCTATTTATGCTAGTACTTTTGACACTGCTTTTTTCGTGCTTTTTGAACAAGAGGCAACACATTTTCACTTTACACAGGGCTCCACAAATTCTGTGGCCGGCCCACTGAAAACCACTGCAGTCAAGAATATCATGCCTAAAATGTTACACATGGGGCACCTAGGTGGCACAGTGGTTGACTGTCCAATTGTTGGTTTCAGCTCAAGTCATGAGCTCAGGGTGGTAAGACCGAGCCCCATGACAGACTCCACACTGGGTGTGGAGCCTGCTTGGGATTCTCTCTTACCTCTCCCTCTGCCCCTCCAGGCCCCACCCCACCACATGCTCATGCATTCTCTCTCTCAAATAAGTAAATTAAATCTTAAGAAAAAAAATAAAATGCTACACACACCTGGATAAGTTCCTCCAGATGTCCTCCAAAGTAACCCCCAAAAGACCCACCGATGGGCTGACAGGGATGATGATTTTTACTTCCATGCTCTTAGTTACTGAATCACTTTTCCCTTTTCCCCCAGGCCCCTCATGTCATCACAACAACACGTCTGCTGCAACAGCGCAAGCCTTTGTCTTTCCACCTAAAGATGGCCCTGGAGACAGTCAGTTACAGTGAAGACTAGAGAAGACCTTCCCCAGAGCAGCATCTAAGGCAGACACTTCTCTGCTGGGCATCCCCCTTCTACAGAGTGCTTCCCCGAGCTCTGGCACTGCGGTTTTCACCAAACTCAAGCTCTTTCTCACCACTCCGAGTGTTCAGGTTTCCCCTGGGAAGTGGTTCTGTGTAAGTCTGGCTGTCTAAAAAGGCCTCTTTCAAATACCGTCAAGTTTTCCTTTGTCGCCCTTCATTCTCCTCTTCTGTTTGGTACCACCACTTTCCACTTCGATAAATTAATTTCCTGCCTGGAGACACATCCTGGGAAATGTGTCAGTTTGCATTGTTTAGATGAGAGACTTCTGTCATTCTTTCAAATCTTTCCTCTGTACCAATAATCCTGAGAGCCAGCCTCTCAGGAGCCTGAGTGGCTTGTCTATGAATTTCCTTTCACGGCCTCCTATTAGACTGAAAAAATGCAGACTGCCTGTGGTGAACTTACTCAACTCTTAACCCTTCCAATCACATCTTTTTATATTTCCCCATCCTTTCTTCTAGCCCATCGAAAGAAGGGCTCTTACGGAGTCCAGGGCTAACCGGCCACTCTCCACCTGATTGTTAATGCTGCTTTAACATCACCCCCACCCCCAACCTGTACCTGCTTCACACCAAATTATCACAGCATGCCTCTCCTGGTTTGATTCCTTGAAAGGCTGGGCTACAGAGCCGCCTACAGTGCATCCCCTCCCTTGCAATCCTCAGTTCTTTGCACTCTGGACTACATCTCTACTGGGCTACTGAAACTGCACTCTCCAAGTTCATGAATGACCTGATGGCTGGACCAGGGGCAGTTTCTCAGACCCATCCATCTAATGGGTCTGTTGTGCCAAATGGCAAGTGTCCACATGTGTCGGGTATGCTTCTTCCCTCTGCTACCACCATCTTCCCCTTCTCTGGTGGCTCCTGCTCTTCCTCCTTTAATAAATTTCGTTAGCCTGATCATGTCTAAATGTCAAGAGTTCCTTGAAGGATGTGTACTCACTCATATTTTTATTCTACATCTTCTTCAAAATAGGTAGAGGCGATTAAGAGGTACAAACTTCCAGTGGTAAATAAATAAGTCACAGAGATTGTAAGTACAGCAGAGGGAATGTGGTCAACAATATTGTAATAACAGTATCTGGTGACAGATGGTAACTACATCTATTGTAGGGAGCACTGCAGAATGTACAGAATTGTCAAATTTCTAAGGTGTGCACCTGAGAATAATAGAACATTGCAAGTCAACTATCTTCCAATAAAAAGTTTAAATAAAAATAAAATTGGCAATATTTGATATATTGTACACAGCATAACAAAGAACAAATAACTAAATTTTCAATTTTGCTTTTTTAGTTTCTGAAGTATTTTATGGTTTGTTGTGTTTCTGCAGATTATGGGCATTTCTCTAAGATTCCCAAAAGTAGATCAAATGAAAGATGAGCTGTACTCACTACTTTTCCATTACAGAGGACATCTCTTCTTGATATTAAAAACTTTCATGGCCTAGAAATAATTGACATTAGATTCAAACTTCAGCAAGCCACATTCTGTCATTACCCTTGTCCCATATTTTCTAGTCTTTCAAAATATTTGACTATAAAAATGCTAATAAATATATATACTGTTTAAAAACAAGAGTTCCCTGAAGGCACCATACTTGCTTCTCTCTTTATTCTACACCTTCTCCTTTAGTGAGTTCATCTATTCTTACTCATTATATATAACAGCTCCATGGAAACAATCATCAATATAGGATTTTGCATGAACTCCAAATCTAAATTTCAATTTTTTCTTTAAAAAGATTTTATTTGACAGAGTGGGAGAGGGAGGGAGAGAAAGGACAAGCAGAGTGGCAGGCAGAAGGAGAGGGAGAAGCAGGCTTCCCGCTGAGCAAGGAGCCTGATGCAGGGCTCAATCCCAGGACCCTGGGATCACAACCTGAGCTGAAGGCAGACGCTTAGTGACTAAGCCACACAGGCGTGCCTAAATTTCAAATTCTTAACATCTTCATGTGGATAAAATCAACTAACAGATCTTAATGGCTTTTAACATGCCAAGTACAGAAGTAAGCCAGAGGCAGTAATACGAAGTGGTTGAAGATACTGATCCTTGAGACAGTATGTACCTGCATTTCAATACACTCCAACAGAGGATAGTCCAAGATGGCAGAGGAGCACAAGACCTTAGTTATGTCAGGTCCCAGGAATTCAGCTAGATAAATATCAAATCATTCTGAACACCTGTGAACTCAACTCTCCAAGTTCATGAATATATTTTCCAAGGATATCTAAGAAGGAATAGTTGCAACTCTGCAAATAGAAGGGATCACTTTCTGCAAGAATAACAAGACAGAAAACTCACATCAAAAAAGAGAACAAGAGGGGCGCCTGGGTGGCTCAGTGGGTTAAAGCCTCTGCCTTCAGCTCAGGTCATGATCCCAGGGCCCTGGGATCGAGCCCCGCATCAGGCTCTCTGCTCAGCGGGGAGCCTGCTTCCACCTCTCTCTCTCTCTCTGCCTGCTTCTCTGTGATCTCCGTCTGTCAAATAAATAAATAAAATCTTTAAAAAAAAAAAAGAGAGTCTGTTTCTTGGTTTGCCTCTCTCTATATATATATCCTTTAAAAAAAAAAAAGAGAGAGAGAGAGAGAACAAGAGGCAATACTGACTGCCAGGGATCTAATCAGTATGACATAAGTGAGATGTCAGAACTAGAGCCCAGAATAATGATTATAAAGATACTAGGTGGGCCTGAAAAACAGCACAGAAGACACTAAAGAATCCCTTTCTGGAGAAATAAAAGAACTAACATCTAATCAAGTCAAAATTTAAAAGGCTATTAATGAGATGCAATAAAAAAATGGAGGCTGCAACTGCTAGGATATAGTCTATATCTCTCTACTGAAGAGAGAGTTAGTGCTACAGAAGACAAAATGATGGAGAATAAATAAGCTAAGAAAAAAAAGATAAACAACTAGCAGATCATGAAGAGAGAATTCAAAAGATAAATGATACCATAAAGTGAAACAGTATTGGAATAATTGGGATCCCAGAAGAAGATGAGAGAGAGAGAGAGAGGGAGGCAGAAGGTATATTCAAGAAAACTATAGTAGAAAACTTCCCTAAATCTGGGGAAGGAAATAGGCATTCAAGTCCAGGAGGCAAACAGAATCCCCCACAAAATCAATAAAAAACAAGTCAACACCCCAACATATAGTAGTGAAACTTGCAAATCTCAGAAACAAAGAGAAAATCCTGAATGCAGCTCAGGACTTACAAGGGTAGAAACATTAGATTGGCAGCAGACCTATCCACAGAGACTTGGCAGGCCAGAAAGTACTGGTATGATATATTCAGGGTGCCAATGGAGAAAAGTATGTAGCCAAGAACAATTTATCTAGCTAGGATGTCATTCAAAATAAGTGGTGTGATAAAAAGTTTCCAGGACAAAGAGAAACAAAGAATTTGTGATCGCTAAACCAGCCCTGCAAGAAAAAATAAAAGGGATCCTTTAAGCGAAGAGACAGCCCAAAAGTAACATAGACCAGAAAGGAATAGAGAGATTATACAGAAACAGTGACTTTATGTGTAATACAATGGCATGAAATTCACATCTTTCAATAGTTACTCCAAATGTAAATGGGCTACATAGCCCAATCAAAAGACACAGGGAATTAGACTGGATTAAAAAAAGCAAGACCCACAGATATGCTGTCTGCAAAGGACTCATTTTAGACCCTAAGTCACCTCCAGATTGAAAGTGAGGGATGGAAAACAATTTATCATGCTAATGGACATCAAAAAAACAAAAACAAAAAAACCTGGGATTGCAATCCTTAGACAAATTAGATTATAAACCAAAAACTCTAATAAGAGATGAGTAAGAACACTATAACATACTTAAAGGGTCTATCCAACAAGATCTAACAACAGTAAATATTTATGCCCTTAACCTGGGAGCAGCCAATTATATAAATAATTGATGACAAAATCAAAGAAACACATTCATAATATGTTTCAACACTCTACTCACTGCAATGGGAAGACCATCTAAGCAGAAGATCAACAAGGAAAAAAGGGCTTTGAATGATACCCTGAACCAGATGGACTTCACAGAAATATTCAGAGCATTCCACCCTAAAGCAACAGAATACACATTCTTCTTCAGTGTGAATGGAACATTCCTCAGAATAGATCACATCCTGGGTCACAAATCAGGTCTCAACTATTACCAAAAGACTGGGATCATTTCCTGCATAATTGGACCATAATGCTTGGAAATTGGAACTCAATCACAAGAGGAAATTCGCAAAGAACTCAAATGCCTGGAGACTAAAGAGCATCCCACTAAAGAATGAATGGGTAAACCTGGAAATTAAAGAAGAATTTTTTTAAACTAATGGAAATAAATGAAAATACAAATGTTCAAAACCTTTGGGATGAAGCAAAGGCAGTCCTAAGAGGGAAACATAAAGCAATACAAACCTTTCTCAAGAAACAAGAAGGGTCTCCAGTGGAACAGAGTAGAGAGCTCAGATATGGACTCTCAACTCTATGGTCAAATAATCTTCAACAAAGCAGGAAAAAATATACAGTAGAAAAAAGACAGTCTCTTCAATAAATGGTGCTGGGAAAACTGGACAGCTATGTATAGAAGAATGAAACTTGACCATTCTCTTACACCATACACAAAGATAAACTTGAAATGGATAAAAGACGTCTACGTGAGGCAGGAATCTATCAAAATCCTAGAGGAAAACATAGGCAATAACCTCTTCGACATCGGCCACAGCAACTTCTTTCTAGATCTGTCGCCAAAGGCAAAGAAAACAAAAGCGAAACTTTTGTTGTTGGAACTTCATCAAGATCAAGTTTCTGCACAGCAAAGAAAAAAGTCAACAAAACAAAGAAGCAACCCATGGAATGGGAGAAGATATTCACAAATGACAATACAGACAAAGGGCTGATATCCAAGATCTATAAAGAACTCCTCAAATTCAACACACATAAAACAGATAATCATGTCAAAAAATGGGCAGAAGTCATGAACAGACACTTCTCCAAAGAAGACATACAATGGCTAACAGACACATGAAAAAATGTTCATCATCACTAGCCATCAGGGAGATTCAAATCAAAACCACATTGAGATACCACCTGACACCAGTTAAAATGGCCAACATTAACAAGACAGTAAACAACGTGTGTTGGAGAGATGTAGAGAAAGGGGAACCCTCTTACACTGTTGGTGGGAATGCAAGTTGGTGCAGCCACTTTTGAAAACAGTGTGGAGATTTCTTAAGAAATTAAAAATAGAGCCACCCTATAGCCCTGTAATTGCACTATGATTTACGCCAAAGATACAGATGTAGTGAAAAGAAGGGCCATCTGTACCCCCAATGTTCATAGCAGCAATGGCCACAGTCGCCAAACTGTGGAAAGAACCAAGATGCCCTTCAACAGATGAATGGATAAAGAAGATATGGTCCATATATACAATGGAGTATTATGCCTCCATCAGAAGGGATGAATACCCAACTTTTGTACCAACATGGACATGACTGGAGGAGATTATGTTGAGTAAAATAAGTCAAGCAGAGAGAATCAATTATCATATGGTTTCACTTACTTGTGCATAAGAAATAACATGGAGGTCATTGGGAGATGAAGAGGAGAAGGGAGTTGTGGGAAATCAGGAGGGGGAGGCAAACCATGAGAGACTGTGGACTCTGAGAAACAAACTGAGGGTTTTGGAGGGGAGGGGAGTGGGGGGTTGGGTGAGCCTGGTGGTGGGTATTAAGGAGGGCACATATTTCATGGAGCACTAGGTGTGGTGCAGAAACAATGAATTTTGGAACACTGAAAAAAAAAATTTAAAAAAAGAAAAGAAACAAGAAAGGTCTCAAATATACACCTAACCTTATACCTAAAGAAGCTGGAGAAAGAACAGTAAATAAACCCTAAATCCAGCAGGAGAAGAGAAATAATAAAGATCAGAGCAGAAATCAATGAACTAGAAACCAAAAGAACAGTAGAACAGTAGCTGGTTCTTTGAAAGGTTAAGATAATTATTAAATAATAAGAATAAGATTGATTAACACTTTCCTGGACTTAGCAAAAAGAAAAGAGGAAGGATCGAAATAAAGTCATGAGTGGAAGAAGAGAGATAATAACCAACACTGAAGAAATATAATTACAAGTACATATTATGAGCAACAATATGCTAACAAATTAGGCAACCTAGAAGAAAAGGATGCATTCCTAGAGACCTATAAACTACCAAAACTTAAACAGGAAGAGAGAAAACCTGAACAGACCCATAATCAGCAAAGAAAGTGGAGTAATCAAAAATCTCCCAACAAACAAGAGTCCAGGCCCGGATGGCTTCCCAGCAGAATCTACCAAACAGTTAAAGAAGAATTAATACCTATTCTTCTGAAGCTGTTTCAAAAAATACAAATGGAAGAAAAACTTCCAAACTCATTCTAGGAGGCTAGCATTACCTTGATCCCAAAACCAGACAAAGACCCCACCAATAAGAAGAATGACAGACCAATACCCTTGATGAACACAGATGCAAAAATTATCACCAAGATATAGCTAATAGGATCCAACAGTACATTAAAGGGATTTTCACCACAACCAAGTGGTATTTATTCCTGGGCTGCAAGGGTGGTTCAACATCCACAAATCAATGTCATACATCACATTTCTAAAAGAAAGGACAAGAACCATATGATCCTCTCCACAGATACAGAAAAAGCTTTTGACAAAATACAACATCCTCTTTTGAGAAAAACTCTGCAGTGCAGGGATAGAGGAAACATACTTCAATATCATAAAAGCCATCTATGAAAAACCCACAGCAAATATCATCCTCAATGAGGAAACACTGAGAGCTTTTCCCCTAAGTTCAGGAACACAACAGGGATGTCCACTCTCACCACTATTCTTCAACATAGTAGTCCTAGCTTCAGCAATCAGACAACAAAAAGAAATAAAAGGCATCTGAATCAGCAAGGAAGTCAAACTCCATTCTTTGCAGATGACATGATACTCTATGTAGAAAACCCAAAAGACTCCAAGCCAAAATTGCTAGCACTCGTGCAGGAATTCAGCAATGCAGCAGGATATAAAATCAATGCACGTAAATCAGCTGCATTTTTATACAGTAACAATGAGACAGAAGAAAGAGAAATTAAAGAGTCAATCCCATTTATAATTACACCAAAAACCATAAGATATCTAGAAATAAACCTAACCAAAGAAGTAAAAGGACCTGTACTCTGAAAACTACAGAACACTTATGAAAGAAATTGAGGAAGACACAAAGAAATGGAAAAACATTCCATGCTCATGGACTGGAAGAACAAATATTGTTAAAATGTCTATGCTACATAAAGCAATCTACACATCCCATGTAATCCCTATCAAAACACCATCAACATTTTTCACAGAGCTGAAACAAACAATCCTAAAATTTGTATGGAACCAGAAAAGACCCTGAATACCCAAGTAATTCTGAAAAAGAAAACCAAATCTGGAGGCATCACAATTCTGGACTTCAAGCTCTATTACAAAGCTGTCATCAGCAAGACAGTATGGTACTGGCAAAAAGACACACAGATCAATGGTACCAAACTGAGAACCCAGAAATGGACCCTCAACTCTATGGTTGTCTAATCTTTGACAAAGCAGGAAAGCATACCCAAAAAGACAGTCTCCTCAAGAAATGGTACTGGGAAAACTGGACATGCAGAAGAATGAAACTGGACCATTTCCTTACAAGCTACACAAAAATAGACTCAAAATAGATGAAACACCTCAATGTGAGGCAGGAATCCATCAAAATCCTAGAGGAGAACACAGGCAGCAACCTCTGTGACCTTGGCCACAGCTACTTCTTGCTAGACATGTCTTCACAGGCAAAAATGAACTACTGGGACTTCATCAAGTTAAAAAGCTTTTGCACAGTAAAGGAAACAGGAGACAAAACCAAAAGACAACTGACAAAATGGGAGAAGATATTTGCAATGACATATCAGATAAAGGGCTAGTATCTAAATATATAAAGAACTTATCAAACTCAACACCCAAAGAACAAAAAATCCAGTCAAGAAATGGGCAGCAGATATGAACAGACATTTCTCTAAAGACATCCAGATGGCCAACAGACCATGAAAAAATGCTCAACATTACGTGGCAACACAGAAATACAAATCAAAACTACAATGAGCTACCACCTCACACCAGTCAGAATGACTAAAATTAACAAGTCAGGAAATGACAGGTGTTGGTGAAGATGAAGAGAAAGGGGAACCCTCTTACACTATTGGTAAGAATGCAAGCTGGGGCAGCCACTCTGGAAAACAGTATGGAGGTTCCTCAAAAAGTTGAAAACAGAGCTACTCTATAACCCTGCAACTGCACTACTGGGTATTTACCCCAAAGATACAAATGCAGTGATCCAAAGAGGCACGTGCACCCTTATGTTTATAGCAGCAATGTCTACAGTAGCCAAACTATGAAAAGAGCCCAGATGTCCATCAACAGATGAATGGATAAAGAAGACGTGGTGTACATACACCCACACACACACACACTCACACTGGAATACTACTCAGCCATCAAAGAGAATGAAACCTTGCCACTTACAACAATGTGGATAGAACTAGAGGGTATTATTATGTTAAGGGAAATAAATCTGAGAAAGACAATTATATGATCTCACTCACATGGAATTTGAGAAAAAACAGGGGAGCATAGGGGAAGAAAGGAAAAAATAAAACATGACAAAATCAGAGAGGGAGACAAACCACAAGAGACTTAATCATAGGAAACAAACTGAGAATGCTGGAGGGAGGTGGGTAGAGGGATGGGGTAATTGGGTGATGAACATTAAAGGAGGTCATGTGATATAATGAGCACTGGGTATTATATGACTGATGATGAATCACTGACCTCTACCTCTGAAACTAATAATACATTTTATGTTAATTAATTGAATTTAAATTAAAAAATACTGTGTCCAACATGCCCAATCTAGGGAAATTCATCTAGCTTCTCTGTGGCTCAGATTCATCTGTAGTATAGGAATAACAACAATACCTTTCCTTTGGGCTGATGTAGGTATTAAATCCAAGTTAAAATATGTAAGGTGCTTAGAGCAGTGCTTGGTACATACCAAGCGTTTGTAAGCATTAGCTATTACTATTATTGTTACTATCATTCTAAAAACCTAGTAAGACAAGTACTATTACTTTACCCATTTATATAATGAGAAGAAAAAGATAAGTTATTATGGGTCATGATGGAATCTCTAACTCCAGGTGTTCAATTCTTAATTCATCCTACTTCCCATTAAAACCCAACTTTCACCTGCATGCCATTTTTCTTAAGATTTTATTTATTTTATTTGAGAGCGAGAAAGAGCCCGCGCGCACACACTTAAGTAGTGGGAGGGGTAGGAGGAGAGGGAGCGAATCCCAAGCGGACTCTGCACTGAGCATGCAGCCCAACATTGGGCTCAATCTTAGGATCCTGAGATGATGACCTGAGCTGAAAAACCAAGAGTCAGACGCTTAACTGACTGAGCCATCCACGCACCCTGATGCCTTTCTCGATTAATGATGTTTTGCCCCCTCCCCACCCCTCACCACTTATATTCCAATAACATCCAACATACTATTTCTAAAGTCATCTTTATAACATAATTTTCATAATTCTCCCCACCTTTAAAAAAAATCTCATTTAAAGCATAATCTTGTCACTCTTTTAACCCTCTAAGGGCTGACTCCATTACATCTCTTAATATGGATCTCTGTACCTTATCCTTATCTAAAATTAATTTCACTACACTCTACATTTCACCGCAAAGCCCAGCATGCTCATCTCCCTCCGTCGCCCCCCACCACCGTTGCCTCCTCAAAATCTCCTACTCCTTCAAGACTCATTCAAATTCCACCTCCTTTAGGGATCCCACCTAACTCAACCCTTTATTTGAGTGACTGATCTACCTCATCTGATCTTCCCACACCTACCTCCCAAAGACCCAACAAACTGATTTTTTGAACTTTAAAGCTTTTTATATTTCAGGACTATTGCATGAATGTTTAAAATAAACATTAATGTGCTTTTTATTTTTTTTAAGATTTTATTTATTTATTTGACAGACAGAGATCACAAGTAGGCAGAGAGGCAGGCAGAGAGAGAGAGGAGAAAGCAGGCTTCCTGCTGAGCAGAGACCCCCGATGCGGGGCTCGATCCCAGGAACCTGGGATCATGACCCAAGCCAAAGGCAGAGGCTTCAAACCACTGAGCCACCCAGATGCCCCTTAATGTGCTTTTTTAAAAAATTAAAGCCCCTTTCATCTTCCCTGCCATGCTTGGCTCTCATGAGTCACCCATTTAATAATTTTTCATGTATTAACAAATATAAACTATACAGAACTGCTTGGCTGTTTTGCTTAATATATAATACACATACTATAAGTCAAATTTTTTTCCAACCATTTTAACAGCTAAACAGTAGTCTAAATCCGTTTTTTATTATGAGCCATTTCCTTTCTGCCCCCATCTCCCATGTGTGAATATTTTCCAGGGTAAAGGCTATGTTTTGGTCTTACATCTGCAAGAGGACCTCATTCCAAGGCCAAGAATTCCCTAAACAATATATTATCATATTTAGTCCTCATTAACCGCCCGAGTATTCCCATTTCACAGAAGACAAAAGCACAAAGCCAATAGGGACAAGGGATTCCAATCTACACTTATCTGACTCTGGAGTCCACACCCTTCATCCCCAGGCTATAGCTAATAAATTTTTCATAAGGACATCCTCTTTCAAACAAAGTTGGAAGACAGAAGAGCTCCAAGTATTCTGGTGTAGGTGGGTAGAGCTGAGGAGAAAAGATGGGTACTGGCCAAATGGCAATTACACGCAGGCGAGTGGTTACAGATATAAAGCTAATATACCATTTAGTCCTTCGATCTGTGTTTACTGAGAACCTACTAGAAGTTGAATTACTTACTTGCCTCATCCTCTACAGGCTCCCCATTACTCTCTCCCTCAGGAGTAGCTGCACCATTTGTTTTAAGTCTCTGTCCCCAATGTGCCATTGTTATTTCTATCAATAATTTCTAACTTTTGAAATTATTTCTAAAAATTCTATGAGACAAATATCAGCACCACTATTTTAAAGACGGGAAAACCAAGACCTGGAGGAGTTAAATCATTTGCCAATACTAGATTATAATAAATAACAAAGCCAGGATTCAAGCTGAGGGTCTGTGTGGCTTTAGACTGACCCCTCTTTTGTTATACAGAATGCTGCTTTTCAACTCTAGAGAAAAGATGAACTATGACTTTTTAAAATTTAGACTCAGGATTACATTTGGCTACAAGTAACAGACCCAACTTCTGTGTCTAACCAAACAGAGATTTTCTTTTTCTCCCAGAAAGTCAAGAAACGGACAGACAAGGTCTGGTATAGCAGTTCCAAAATGCCATCAGCTTCTCAGCCTACTTAACCCTTAAGCTTCTTGTGTTTGATCACAAGATGGCTTCTCCACTTAGAAAACAGCCTTCAGGAGCATCTGGGTGCCTCAGTCAGTTAAGCGTCAGCCTTCAGCCCAGGTCATGATCTCAGGGTCCTCGGATCCAGCAGGCTCCCTCGTCAGTGGAGAGTCTGCTTCTCTCTCTCCTCGTCTCTTCCCCCCTGCTCATGTTCTGTCTCTCTCTCCCAAATAAAGAAATAAAATCTTTAAAAAGAAAAAAGAAAACAGCTTTCATGTTCCAAGGAGGAAAAAAGTACAAAGGCCAAAAGGTGAACTCAGAGAGGTCATCCTCTTATAAGAGCATTTGAAAGTGGGGAGGGAGCCCAACCCACCTACTTCCATTCCATTTGCCAAGACTATAGCGCTTAGACACCCTACAAGGGATTCTGGAAAAATTAAGTTTTTGTTGTTTCTTTCCCCTGCCACCAAACTGGCCATGATGGTAAATTAAACAAAATGGGGTTAGCTGTAGGGAAGACATCGGTGGGATGGATTCTGGTGGCATCTAGCTGGGTCTGCCCCATATGGTGACATAAAACACAAGTCACCCTAGAGAATCAAGGTACTCTGGGGAGAAAAAAAGCATTGAAAGAATCCTAATTCCTTATTTATTTATTTTTAAAGATTTTATTTACTTATTTGACAGACAGAGATCACAAGTAGGCAGAGAGGCAGGCAGAGAGGAAGAGAGGAGGAAGCAGGCTCGCCACTGAGCAGAGAGCCTGATGCGGGGCTCGATCCCAGGACCCTGAGATCATGACCTGAGCTGAAGTCAGAGGCTTTAACCCACTGAGCCCCCCAGGCACCCCTTAATTCCCTATTTAGAAGCTTTCTGGTTGCGCAAAGTTAAAAATCGATGGAGGCGTGAAAGAATCCATAGTAGCTGACCCAGAAGAGAAACAGAGAACGAGGTGACTTCACACAAATCATTCTGGCCATCTCACGGGTTCAGTGGGAGTGTTCCCTCAGAGTCCCCCACCGTTTCCCTTCCTCCCACTTACTCGCTTCCCAGTTAATATAGAGGAGACTCTACAGGCTCACTGGACTCATTCTATCATTCATAAAGAGTAGTAGAGCATGTCCAAATTCTGATTCAGACAAAGTAAAACCCTCTACTATGTGTTGTTATAAGCAGCAGCATCTTTAGACACAGATAATGGTCACAGAAACATGACTTATGCAACAACGGCAGTCACACCAACAAGTTAGAATATTAAGAAAGTAGCCCATCGAGTTCTAGCCTTGTTTTCACTTTCTCCCAAATAAAGTCAACACCATAACTGTCCTCGCAAAAACCTCATAAAACTCTGTGGTGGTGAGATGACATCTGTACAAGTATTATAGAGAGAAAGGTGACAAAGAGCCAGCAACAAAGGACTGGATCCTGCGAGCTAGATCCTACATATACAGATATAAGATAATGCAGGCGTCTTTAGTGACATGGTAGAGCACTACATGTATAGCATGAAAGAATTAACACCCTTCCCGCTGGGCCTCCTCCTTCTTCCCAAGAACCTCCTTGCCTGCCTAAAGAATTTGGCCACTGGGATGCCTGGGTGGCTCAATCGGTTAAGCGGCTGCCTTTGGCTCAGGTCATGATCCCAGGGTCCTGGGATGGAGTCCCCTTGCTCGTCAGGGAGCCTACACTCTCTCCCTCTGCCTGCCACTCTGCCTGCTTGTGCTATCTCTATCAAATAAATAAATAAAATCTTTTTTTTTTAATTGGCCACTCGTTTATGAATGGGCTTGTCGATGAAAACAGCATCTTTACTCTCTCCTACCACGTAAAATTAAGTTTGCCCTTGTTAACACACACACACACACACACGGAATCAGCACACCTGCTCTCCTGAACTTGCATCTATTTTATGTCAAATGCTTGATTTCCCAAATTTAAGAGAGATGTGAAAACACCTAGCCTTCCTCTGGAGTTCAGGGGGTGTCCATGAAATTTACAGCCAGCCCCAAACTTTACAGTACTTGATCTTCTTCCTCCAGGATTCACAGCTGAGCCATGAGCCTTTGCCAGAATGATTGATGTTGACTACAATTCAAGTTTGTACAATTCCTTCAGTCTTGGACATTTTTTGGTATATCCCTGTACAAAAACCACCAAATGATCCTTCTATTCTTAACTCATTATACTTGCCAACAAAAACAAAAATTTGCATGTGGGCCAGTCAAAATGTGAGTCACAGCAAGTTCTGGAGAGACACAAAACCCAAGTCCAGTCACAAACTGTGACACCACACCCACCAGGATCACACTCAGGGTCCAAAGCCAGATTTCAGAAATACAAGCTCTTCAATGGGTATAGACCGGTATACCCCATTTCACTCAGACTGTCCTCTCCCCAACAAAGGTGCCTAACAAGTGTGCAAACTTCAAACTCCAGTTTGCACTTTTTTAATCTAAAATCCAGTTGTTTGGCATTTTAGATCCTTCAAAATGGAAAAAAATATTAAAGCAAAAGTAATCCTCACTTGGCCTTTTGAAACATTGTTGTCCACTTACACCAAACTGGCATCAATAACGACAAGATTTAAAATAAACAGCGTAAAAGAAATAGAAGAGTCTTTGTATTTTTTTGTAGGGTGGGTTGGTTCAGTTTGGTTTTTTTTTAAGCCATTACCTCCAATGAATAAAGCATCAGTCTTTGTGGTTGTAACATATGTGACAAAAGCTCTTGGCTTTTTTGACTAGGAAAAAGGTTCTGACATGCATGGTGAAGAGTTTGAGGGAAAAAATGGCATAATAAACTAGAGCTGAATCAACTGCACAAGCCCAGAGCAGTTTTAGGACAGTGTCCAATTTTTGACAGTTTGATGACTGATTTAACTGTGAAATTATCAACCTTTAATTGAAGGGAACTGGTGGCCAGAAGACACTTTTTTCCATTTATCCCCAAACAACACCCAGTGTCACTAATCGCCACAGCTTTGCCTCTCATACTTATACCCATCTGTTCAACCACAGCTAAAAATAATAATAATAATAATCCCAGCTCACTGAAATATTTCACGATTGGCTGCTCAATTGTGACTTTTTTTACTTAATTTCAGAACTAATATGGCTTTCTAGGGAAATCTTTGGGAATAAATAGGCCATCATTATGCAATATCTCTTGCCTATCTTTCCACTCTGAAGCAGTATTTCTTTAATAAAGAATCAAGACACACACCCAGTATAAATGAATAGTCATTCTTTCACTCCTTGTTTTGAAAAGGCAATTCAGATCAGGTCAGAAATGTAATCATATCTTTGAAAAGACAGAATCAGATGAATGAGGTCTTCTTTCAGTTAACAGTTTGAACAATGTGCTATTCGGAATTTGAGAATCTTTTTTGAAGAGCAAGTGAGCATGGGTCAGAGGGGAGAGGGAGAATCCCAACGAGACTCCCCACTGAGTGGGGAGCCCAGTGTGGGGCTTGATCCCAGGATCCCCAGATCATGATGTGAATCAAAACCAACTGAGCCACCCAGGCACCCTGGGAACCTTTTTAACTGGAAGATGAAAAACTCAACAGGTTAACTTTAATACAACAAACTACCAAGATAATCTAAATTAACTATAAAAATACAAATATTTCCTGAATATGAAAGGCATGTTTTTAACAAGGAGTCAGCTAGTTGGTAAGAGGGGGAAAGTGACCTTGTTCTCATTTATCTCATGCTGGTACAGTGAGTAACAAAAAGACTATATAAGCAGTTAAGCTCTCTCTCACTGAACTTGTTTCCAAAAAATGTTTATGATGCCCTTGAAATTAGGCACTAATGATCTGGAACTACACTATGCCCTTCATTTCAAGTCAACATCTACCTGCCCACAAAGGCCAGATTTTCCTATTTTCTTAAAGTAGCTATCAGAAGTATGATAGCTGCTGGCTAAAGAGAATTTAGCCTGATCTTACCCTTCTCAATGACTCAATTTACCTTTCAAATTCTGTCCTTCAGAAGTACTTCATTTTACTATACCATACCTGCCTTATAAACACAGAGAAAGGGAAATAAATATTGTTAAAATTAAGTACATAAAGTAAGTGTTATTACTCAAACTGCGAATGAAATGTAAAGCATTAGCATATTCAGGTCTCTAAGCCAGGACTAGTTTCCCGGAAAGAAAGCGGAAACTAGAATTTGGCACATCAACGCAACACCGTAAAGACGCTCTTTACTTGACTGGTGATTACAAGCTGCACTTTGAACACTATCAACCAAGGCTCCAGTGAGCTCACATTAGCTCCCAGGAATTCTACATTACCTCCTCTTTCCCACTGGAAAATATGGTGTGTTTTATGTACTTCCCATGGAACATAAATAGAAAAGACCCATTTCACAGACATTAAGCAATTGCTATTTCTTAGCCCCAAAATACAAACCAAAATTAAAATGGCCTTAACTTTTCCAGGAAAACACACCTTTCCTTTGCAAAAAGACTGCTCCTTATCCACCCTGTACTAAATTTTTTCAAGAACCAAGAATAATACAGACCCAAGTGTTTTATAAACAGCAGCAAAACAAAACACGTCTTTCTAGCTCTGAAATCTGTCATCAGCTAGAAAGATGGAGAACCTGGTCTATGAAGTCCTGTGTTCCCTATTTCTCTCCATGGGTTTATAAGACGTATTGTGGCTTTTCTTTCTTCCCTCACCTCCTGGAAATTCTCTCTCATTCAAGGCACCTGGGATGCAGCTTTTGCATCACTATAAAGTCCACACCTGACCTGGCAACAGAAGGATCCTCACTGCTGATGAACAGTGATGAATGAAAAGGGAAACTTGACTCCCAAGTCTCAGCCCATACGTGGTGTTTGTGTTTTTTTTCTTCTTCTCCAAAAGAAAGAGCCTCAAGTGAGGGCTCTGAATCAGTTTATGCAGTTAATTCTGTTCCCCAGAAAGTCAATCAAAACCGATTAGCAACCTGGGTACACAAGATCTCCCAACAGGAAAAAGGTTTCAAACAGGAAATAAACAAAAATCAGAATTCTATACTTCCACTTCTCAAAATATCTTTTCCTCCCAACAGCCAACTGCTTTTCCTAACTTCCAAACTTGGACACTAAATCAAGTTCTTCTTCTATTGCTCTCTGCACTTCTTATTGAAAGGAAGGATTTGTTTTGGGTCCCACATGTTGAAAAGCCATGCTCCTGTAATTAAGAGTTTGTATGCCCTGCCTTCCACCCCATTTCCTTGTGAAAACTCTCTTTTCCAAAAATGATCCCTGATAACGCAACTACAAGCCCTCATCCTTTTCTCAGACAGCCACAGGGAGGAGATCTGAAGATTCTCAGCAGCTTTCCTAACCCCTCCAGATCACAGTTGGCCATGAAAGAAATTCTGTTAAAATGTCAGAGTGAAAAGGAGTTGGGAGTTTTAGAAGTATGCCCCCAAGAGACGAGTTTTCCCACAGCTCATAATTAAAACACCCCAAGTGAATTTCTCACATCCTGACTAGACCAAATAAGAGGACATTTTTACATTGATATAAGAATATTAAGAATAACAATGATACTCTTTCATTTAAATCACCGTGTAACAGGCCACTAAACTAAAAAAATACAAACCTTTCGTTCTCTCTCAAGGGGCATAATTTTTGAGTCGAAATTTTATAAACTTGTGACATTTTTAAATACCGCCCCCCAACGCAGACACGCGCGCGCGCGCGCGTTCTCTAATCGGGGTTCTCAAGTATTACTGGGAGACCACGGTGTGGGGGTCTAAGGACACAGACAATACCTTACATGTCCACCGTGGAGGTACTTTTCACATATGTGCTAGCTGGGAGCCCCAGGAGTTAAGCCCTCTCCCCCCCCCCAAAAAAAAGTTCCCGTTCCCCCCCCGGGAAACAGGAGTGAGGTTGGAAAGGAAATCGAGCCGGGGAAGAGGAGGAGCAGCTGCAACACCCAGCTGCAACCACACAACGGTGCCCCTTCCCTCCGGTCTCTGAGACGAGCCAAACGCCCTTACCTGGGGGGTGGAGAGCCGCCGACACTACTTCCAAAAGTTCTGGTTCACCTTCCGTCCGAGTTCAAAGCCCCGGCGCGGCGGCCCCGCCGCAGGCTCCCAGCCCGAACCCTTTCCCGTCCCGCTCCCGCCTTCCCCACCCCGCCGGCCCTACACCATGTCAGGAATCCGGGCAGGCACCGAGCTGGGAGCTGACATCACTCCCAGTTCCAGGTACCTCCTCCTCCCCCCTCCCACTCGCCTTCTCTCCTCCCTCCCCGCGGGAATTAGCCAAAGAGCGTTCGCAGGGGGGTGGGGCCGGCCGCGCCCGGCGCCCGCCGATTGGGCCGGGGGACCGTCAGTCAGAGGAGGCAACTAATTTTATACATTCCTCGCCGAGCGAGAGTGGGGCTGGGAGTGGGTGGTGGTTGGGGGGTGTAGATGCTGCCTTTCCTGCTGTCTTTAAGAAAAGGAGGTGATGGTATGGGGAAGAGCCTTGCGGGTCGGGTTTTGAACTAATCTCGGCGCATTTACTACCACCCAGAGCGGAAACGAAACTAACCCACCCCAGGCCCCTTTCTAAGGAAAAACAATTGCCTCTGTGTCACGGGCAAGTACGAGTCCCGCGGCGCGTGGAGCAGAAAATGGCTAGCTTTAAGTCATGCAAATAAAGGAAGCCGCCCGCTCTCTCCTCTGCCCTTTTATCTTGGGGCTGCTGGGTGTTCCCTTAGATGGGGAATTGAGAACTTCAAAAGCTCTGGAAAGGTTTGGGAGAGAATCGTAGAAACCCAGCTCTGAATTGTTAACCGGTGGCGTTATCAGCTCTGTGGTGCTTTTTGCTTTTAGTGGTGAGAATCACACCACCCGGGCTTTCGGGCAAATAAAATTGAATCTCCGAAGTAAGAAAAATCACTGTTTACCTTTTTAAGTACCTTAAGGCTGTTGCTTTCGTGCACTTCTGAAGGGAAGGGGGGGAGATCTCACAATTGACTTGAACAAGCCACATGAGAATAATTACTGTTGAATGGAGCCAATTGCAGTGGCTGAGCTATCAATTAAGAATTAACATTTACTCTTGACGGATACCATGCTGTATAATCCCCTTGGCTAACAGAATGATTCTCAGGAGACAGTTCTTTCAATTTGCCTAATATCTGATCCAAGGCAGAACTGAATGGTGAACCGTGGTTCTATTTATATTAGATAACATATTATCCATTACCTTCTGGAAATGTAGTGAATTAAGTATTGGCTTTCTGTTGGTTTGTATTGTTTTTTTCATTGATGACAACATCCCCCACATTTCACCAGTCTGCCAAAAACTGTAGACAGGTGCACAGAGTCAAACATTGATCAAACTCAATCCTCACAACCATCCTGTAAAATGTTATTAGCCCCACTTTAACATAAAGAGTCAAAGGTTCAGCCAGATAATGTAAGTTACTCCAGAACCTCCAGAACTGGGGCTGAAAGCAAAATCCATCGACACCCCTCACCAGCCATTTTTTTCTTTTCAGAGTGGCAATTGCTCACAATGGACGCTCGTTCAGACACCATAATGCTGAAAAAAATCCACAGACCCAGGCCTCTGCCCTCTCAAAGCTACATTCCATTACCACCACTATGCTGTTTGTCAGACCTATGCTATTCCAACCTCCTAATATATTTCTGACTCCATTTTTCCCCCACCTCTAGGTCTTTCTATGCATCACCACCAAATGAGTTTTCTGAAACACTTTGGTTTTGCCATCAACATCTTCCCCTCTAAATCAGGCCCCCTTACCCTGCAGTTCTTAGTTAGCCATTTAAAACTCTCCCTAGCAAGGCGTACCTGGGTGGTGCAGTGGGTTAAAACTCTCCCTAGTGTCATTTGTATTTATCTTTCCCACCTCATCTCCTACTTCACTCCAGCGAAACCCTCTACTATAGCCAAACTGGTCTATCACAGATCCCTGCTTGATTCTCACCTTCTGGCCTACCTAGAATCCCTACTCTTCTGTGTGTGAAGTCTTGCCCTTCTCTCAAACCCTAACTCAGTCCTAGTCCTCTGTGTGTGCTATAGTGGACAGTAAAAGAGCTTGGGGTCCATTGCCCTGTTCTGGCACTTACTTGGTGCCTTACTGGGTGAGTCACTAAAACTTTCCATCAGAAACCTTGATCACCTCCTTTATAAAATGGGGCTGATAATACATCAAAGGTAATTGTAAGGGTTATTGAGATTGTCCAGAGGTATAAACATGGTTAAATATGTCCAGTTTTATATATTTCCTTATCTTCCCACAGGATTAAGCAAACTCCATGCTTAATCCTCTTTGTACTATTTACACCCAGTTCAAAGAAAAGACTCAGTAAAAATACAGGACTACAGAAAAATGGATCATCATATCACCCTGACGCCCCTCCATTCCTTAATGTACCCAGAACCCAAATAATCTCACAGCCAGAAACTATAACTCTCTCATACATTCACCAGAATCCTTCCCTTTTCCTCCTCTCCCGTCATTCATGCAACAACCCTTAACTTATTTTCTGCACAACCCACTTAACCTGCCTCTTAGCCACTCGTCCTTCCCTTCCCTCAGTCAGAGACACACTTATCAGTAGTGCCTGTTGCCTACTCTGCTCCCCAGATGCTTTCGAACAGTGGCCACTGGCTACCAGTCATTATTCCAGCCCCAGTCACAAGAAGGCTGCATGTAGGCTCACATTCTACAACCGACAACAGATGGGGGAGGGAATGTCCCACCCCCACAGGGATGGCAGGATAGAATAACAGGAAGTTGCCTCCCATCCCCTCTGCAGCTGGAGTGATAACAGCTGCCATCAGCGTCCAGAAAGCAAAAGAATCAAGAGGAAAGCTGAAAACAGGCAGGGGCTGGAACAGTAATGTTCAAACCAGGGGTTTCAGAGTGAGTGAGAAGGAACCAGTGGGTACGATTTCAGTCTCCTCCTTGCACTCTCTTCTGCTCCCCCTTAACAAGAGTTAGAGCTTCTCTTTTCTACATTTAGGCTTCAGCATAATGGTTCATTTAAAAAAAAAAAAGTATGCATATGTATACTGACCTCTGGGTATCTTGGAGAAGCCCCAAAGGATTAGAGCAATGCAGCAGAAGTGAAATAGGATGCCTGATGAGCAGACACCTGGAATTTCCTCCCTATCTTGGATTCTAGCTGGCTTAATGGAAAAGTCAATTTACAACTCCTGTGATTTCAACACTAATTAGCTCTGTAGGTCTAGATATCTATTGTCCACCTAGTTCTTCCTATGGTTAGCCTTACCTTTAGTACCTATGAGTTGTGCCAGATACTAACACTATGGGGTATGGGTGGGGAGAGGAACATTTTGAAAGCAGGAGAAACCCTGCAGAGAGTAACAAAAATAGAACTTGAAATAGACCCCAAAGGTCATCTGATGCAACCCCCATTGGATGCAAAGAGCCCTTCTGTAGCATTCCCGACAAATAGCCTCCTTGCAAGCCCCTGCTTGAATTCACCTGGTAACAAGGAGCATACGAACTCAGAGAGCAGCCCACCACTCAAAATCTTTCTCCTAGCAAGCAGTTCCTGCTTTTCTGATTTTCTCTTGCAAAGACTCGGTCTTGTGTCTCATTTAATCCTCATAACCACTCATTAAGCTAAGTGTTATCATCCCCCTTTTAACATAAGGAATCAAAGGCTCAGCAAGGTTATATAAGTAAATTGCTCCAGAGTACCTAGAACTGGGATTGAAACCAAGGTCTCTGACTACAAGCCTTTTTCTCTTTATGCACCTGAAGCCTTGCCTGTCGCGGTCCTGTCCTCCCGAGTAACAGGGAGCAGGCTAACTCTTCATTCCTCATCCCCAAGCCTGTGCAGACACGAGGACACATGCCCCACTTAGTTTATTTAGATGCAGATGCCAAGAGAGGTTCACCTGACTCATCAAGGTCACATCACATGCCTGTCTGGCCTTCACAGGCTTCCAGCAGCCGCTCTTGAGAACACTGTCCTGATCATTCTTCACTTTCCTTTCAAAACACTTGAACGTGTCCCTTTACTAGGGAACAAAGCCCAAACTCTCTTTGGGTATCCAAAGGCCCTTAACATCCCTTACATCCTGGTCTCCAACTTACCTTTCTTCACTCAGTGATCCACTCTTCTTCATACTCCCATATTGTGCAAAGTTGGCACCCATATTCCCTAATAAATTTTTTTCCTTAATCTGATTTTTGCCCATTTCTAGTAAAATCTACCTTGTGGAGTTTTGTGAGGATTTGAGGAGACATCACGGGCAAGGTTGATAGAGTACATTGCCTGACGCATAAGACCTCAGTAAAGAAAGTTTCCTTTTTCTTATGTCACAAAACAATTGTACTATTATTTTTAGAGAGGGCTTATGTCCCTCACTAAGTTCCTGAGGACAGGATGCCAATTTGTGTTATCTTTAAGTTCTTTAGGGAATCCAAAGCCCTGCTTCATCCTATAGACATTCAATAGAAATTCACTGACTGACTGAATGAATGAATTCTGTCTTTTGCTTAAAACTTTTCACATGCCAGGAGCTACCTCTTTAGAAACTCGGGAAGAACTGGACCAAAGTTGTCTTAAAGGATGTCGGTGCCTCAGACTGTTCTTCCCCTAGTCACACTGCTAAACACAGAGTGAGTTGGACACATGGTATAAACCATGAACCCAAATTCAAATGAAACAAGCTTAGCTTTAGAATTCTTCCTAAAGGGGGGCGCCTGGGTGGCTCAGTGGGTTACAGCCTCTGCTTTCAGCTAAGGTCATGATCCCAGGGTCCTGGGATCGAGCCCCACATCGGGCTCTCTGCACAGCAGGGAGCCTGCTTCCTCCTCTCTCTCTGCCTGCCTCTCTGCCTACTTGTGATCTCTGTCTGTCAAATAAATAAATAAAATCTTAAAAAAAAAAAAAAAAGAATTCTTCCCAAAGGAAATTGCGGCTTATTCCGTCTGATTCTAAGCATGGCATTGGTGATAACCCAGGCACCATTTTAATATCCTTTAGCTGGATACTAGGCCACTGACATCATCTATGAACCCAACGTTCCTCCCTATTCCCTTCCTGCCCATGGAGACAGGTTAGAAAGAAGACTGGTATCTCCCTTCAAGTAGGGTCTTTTTTCAATAACTCTTCCCTTGCAACCTGGATTGTCCTTGTTATTCTCTGGTTACCTGCCAGACAAATCCAACAACCCAGCTACATTCAATTACCCATTTTATTATTCTATTTGTAAATGGAAAGCAACTTTAAAAATAGAGACTATTGCTTTTCATGGTCTTTGATTAATGTTCAATTAATGGCTAAACTAAACAAATTGAATTCCCTTAAATAGTTAAGCCCACTTACAAACATAGTTAATTGAATCTCCTAAAAAGCGTGTCTGGTTCCTATGCTCTGAGAGAGTACAGTAAGATGGCTAGTCAGTCCTTCCAGGATACAGCAACAATTCCTCTCTTCTGTTCCATGTGGAAGGTGGGCAGAGGGTTCTTCCCAAGCAAGCCAAATCCAGGCTGTCCAGGGATGACAAGTCACTGCCATTCCTTCTTACAAACAGGCACTGTGCACAAAGCCTTTTTAGAGGTCCCAGGAATGTACCCAATCAACAACATAGCATTATTCATAACCAGTAACTCCCACTTTAATTTTCATCTGCCACAATATTTAGTAAGGCTCACTTTTCAAATACTATATCATGGCTCACTACTAATCAAAATTTACCCCCCTGGAGAGTTGTAGTGTACCCCATTCTCTGGACGACTGCCACATATGATTCCCAGACCCCAGACTAACCCATTAATTTCTACCCCACTCACCTTTTCACCTGGACAATCATTAATTTACTGTTGTTTTATTCAGTCTCTCCTAATCTTTAACTAGAATCTTTCTACCTAACTAGAATTTACATTTTAAATGGCAGGTTAGATTTCATTTTAGAAACTTCTAGGGGGATGAAGAGAAATGGGTTTTAGTAAACAGAGATGTAAAATGAGGATGGGACAACTGGTTTAAATAAATGCTTTTGTTAAAAGGACTTCTGTGGCAAGTCGAAACTAGTTAAGGATTAACAAATCTTTAGGCTAGAGCATCTTATCTCCCAAATCCTATAAAAATGAGATTCTCTCCTGCTTTCCCTAGCTCCTCCAGATTCTATCTCCAGAAAGACCTTTTCACTGAAGGATGCTGACTGTGTAGCATGTGAATTGCCAGTAATTAGTATGGTGGTTTGTTAAACTAGCCAGGGTATTAAGAAGGCAAAGAGAAAGTGGCTCAGCCATCACTTTAGTATGTCTGTCTTTCAGTGCTTTGAACCTTGTTTCTCTTATATCACCCTGATTTAATTTCCATTTGACCCTATATTGCTCGAATTTTGAATTAATCATAGTGTAATAGCCATAGAATTACCTTCTCTATTGCAAGATGCTACTTCTGAAAAAGATCATCACCCATTCCTGAATAAGAGGAAGTGTAAGAAATAGCACCTCCTCTTTGGTAAAATTAAATAAAGCACTGAGTTCTAAGACATAGGATCACTTGACATTTTTGACACTTAGCATAAGACGGAGGATCACTTCATCATCTATAAATGGGATGACATCAATGCTAAAGAAAGCACTGGAATGGAGCCACAAACCCCTGGATGCTGCCAACCCCACAGCTTCCTTCTGACAGAGTCCAAAATGGTTCTTCACAGAATTCTCAGTTAGCAGCCCTAGACCTTTGAATGGTACTGACTGGACCATGGATTCCCACCTGAATCAGAGACGGTCGAGTATAAACTTGCCAACAGCATGGAGCAAACAAGCATGGGAACTCACCAGCACAGTTGCCTACTAACTAGTCTCAGTGGCCCCATCAGATTCTCTCTCAAGATAGTGAATGTGAGACACATTAAAAAAAAAATAATAACAACAACCCAGAGAGTAAAGCAGAAAGAAGCAGAGAGGGACATAGAATGAAGGCAAGAAACAGAAGTATGAGTAAGTAGCAGTATGAAGTCTAGAAAGTGAACCATGAGACCGTGGACCCCAAAAGAGTAGTGGAAAGTAGCAGCAGAAGTAATAGTGAAAGAATGACGATAGTAAAAATGATTATCATAATAGGAAACACTAATTTCTCTCTGGTACTATTTTTTTTTTTAAGATTTTTATTTATTTGACAGGCAGAGATCACAAGTAGGCAGAGAGGCAGGCAGAGAGAAGAAAGCAGGCTCCCCAACAGAGCAGGGAGCCCAATGTGGGGCTCGATCCTAGAACCCTGGGATCATGACCTGAGCCCAAGGCAGAGGCTTTAACCCACTGAGCCACCCAGGCGCCCCTGGTACTATTTAAATGCTATAAATATATTAACTCCAATCTTCTGAGGTCTGTTTCCATTTCACAGATGAGGAAACTATGCCACAAGAGGCTAAGTAACTTGCCCAAAGTCCCACGCTAGTGTGATTCAACCCAGCTGAGCACTAGAGTCTGTGTTGAGAGGGAAGCTGAGTTAACAAGAATGATAGACACATAGCCTTACTGTTGAATATTTAACCATGCTCCTGTTCTTACGAGGCTTGATGGTTCAGTGGTTTCCGGCATTTCCTTCATTCCCCGATAGTCTCATGCTAAATCTCCACCACTTGAGGTAATCAGAACTCCTGAAATAATCTAGCACTGGGACTTCAAATGAGACAATAAATGTGAGAGCATTTTGCCTTCCCTGAAATAAATGGCCCAAGTGAAGTGTTTTTATTCTGAAAGAAGGTGAAAGTTCTGAAGATGCAGTCCGGTGATCAAAATTTAATTTTTCTCGTAATCACGTCGCTCTGCAACATAGCTTTGCATCAGGCTCAGTCTGTCTTGCTGGTATATTTTTCCACACACTGTGGGAATTTTAGAGTGTGTTCGTTTTCAACATGTAATTATCATTACATATTAATTAAATATAATTATATTAATTACATGACCCTGTTCTACCTCATGCCTTCCCTAAGCAGCTAGAGCGAAGAGGCTATGATTACAGGGGCAATGAACAAAGACCCAAAGAAAAGCAGATCGAATATTGTTTTATCCTTCCACCACCTCTCACAACAGCAACCAGATCACTTAGGGTATTGAAGGAGTTCTAATTTATTCTAACTCTAATGAAAAAAATCAGGCCATACATTACTACCATCTTCTTTTTTCACAAAAAAAACTAAACTTTTCTCGATCAACCCCATTTTGCTTTTATTGAGCCCAGGTGATGCTTTTATTGAGCGACAGGTGATGCTTTCTTACAGGGCTCCTTTGCAGGGGTCTGAGCTTTGCTTTCAAAAGGGCATTCAGTGGACATTGTGAATCAGTGCCTCCCTCAGCATGTTAAGGAGGGAAAAAGTTGGAGCCTAGATTCAACCCTCCCTTAGCAGAGGTTGAGTAGCAAGACGTTGAAGTCTGCTGAAACACTAGCAGAAGATTTAGAACTTTCTGTGTCGTACTAAAAATTATTTCCATATGGTATCATTGTTTGAAAAGTTGTTAGCATTGGGCATTTAATTCTGATTTGTTCAACGCACTGGCTTCTCAGTGCTCTTAGAAGGTAATAAACATGTAAAAGAAAATAATCACCCCTTTCCAAAATGCCACTCAAAATCCCCTGACTTTACCTCATAATGAGGACTAATTTATAAGGATCAGCTTTCTTTGTCCTGTCCTATTTTAGATATTAGGGTTGTGTTCCGTTGCCTTCTAAAGCTTTATTTATAGAATAAAAGAGTCATATGTGTGGAAATAATAACACTTTTGTCAGAAAGTCAGGCAGCAACTTGGAAGCTCCAGGGTCCAAGTGCCACTTTCAGCGGAGCATACTTCTACAGACCTGGAGAGAGAGAAGAGAAAGAAATCGAGTACCCTGTAGCAAGGACCCTATGACTATAAACAAATTATCGAATACTCTGCGTTGTTCACCCCAGCAGAGTCTCTCAGCTCTGAAATGTCCCTGCCTACTCCCCATATACACTCTCCCTTCCCCCTGACTAATGTCTCACTGACCAGAAATAGATTTGAAAAAAGCCCAAACTATTCTTTCTTGTGACCCTGTGACTCAACCTCCATAAGACATTTAATGTTAAACTGTAAACACCTTTGTTGGTAACCCTTTCATGTTTTCTGAGAACTAAGTCCCAGAACCTGATTTAATCTTCTCAGCAAATCTAAAGGTAGGTGCAGTTATTATCACAACCTTCCAGATAAGGAAACTGAACTGGTTTTAGAAGCAGAACTGGCTCCATGGCCAGGAGATGTGTAGAGTCACAAAGGGCCCATGCTTAGAGGGGCCCCATACTTGGTTTAATCTGCTGTCACCATCTTGAAATTCGTAATTCCTTAAAGGGCCCCACATTTTCATTTTGTACTGGGTCCCACATATTACACAGCTTCTCTTTTCTAGGAGGAGTAAATTTCCCTAGGTCCCTTTATTGGTTTTCTAGAGTTGCCATAATGAATTACTGCAGATTGGGTGCCTTTAGGCAACAGAAATTTATTTCCTCACAATTCTGCCAGCTGGAAATCCTATCAGTGTCAGCAGGATTGCTTTCTTCTGAAGCTGCTCTCCTCAGCTTGTGGATGGCTTCCCCCTCTCTTTGTCTTCACATGGTCTTCAGGATTAAGGTCTATCCTATGACTTCATTTTAATCTAATAACCTCTTTAGAGACCCTATCTCCGAATTCAGCCACATTCTGAGGTGGTAGGCATTAGGTCTTTGATATACAAATGGGGGGGGCAGGTAAGGAGAGGACAGATGGAGAAACAACTCAGCCCATAAGAGTCCCATAACAGGGGCGTCTGGGTGGCTCAGTGGGTTAAGGTCTCTGCTTTCGGCTCAGGTCATGATCCTGGGGTCCTGGGATCAAGCCTCGCATCGGGTTCTCTGCTCAGCGGGGAGCCTGCTTCCTCCTCTCTCTCTCTGCCTGCCTCTCTGCCTACTTGTGATCTGTCAAATAAATAAATAAAATCTTAAAAAAAAAAAGAGTCGCATAACAACCGGTGTGTGGAAGAGCCTCTAAGACTTGTTCTACTCATTATTCTCTATGTGTCTTCACAAATACCTATGTGAGTTGTAAAAGTGTCTCTTGTCACCCATAGGAGAAGTAGAGGCATAGAAAGGTCAGTACTTGCTATCGTGAAACTAAATGGCAATACGGAAATGTGTTAGTACGATGTCAGCGCTGGGTTGAAACCTCAGCTCTCCTGGCACTGAGTGCCCTGCTGGCCCAGTACCACCTTTCGCAACCTACACACACAGACACTGCTGCCAGGAAAGACGGGCCCTCTCTACAATTATAGGTTCTGGACTCTGCCTTTGGTAGATTTCAAAATAGCACAGTTGACTGTTTCTAGCCAGGAAGAAAAAATCATTACTCTTCTCCTCACAAGTTACACAAAGGCACCTCTGTGGACTACATCCAATGTACCATTGTGTCACGGTTTTATCTTGTTCTTTCACTGGCTCCAAGCTGTGAGCGTGAGCAGGTAGAAGTGAGTTTGTGGAGATTAACAGGAGAGTAAGGTAACTTATTTAAATGATAAAACAGGAAACCCATCTCCACTTTGGACATGGATAGTGTTGGAATGTGAGCAGATCTGGAGTCCGGACTAAAGACTTGGGCAGTATTAAAAATATGATATGGCATAACAAATAACATGGAGGACATGGGGAGATGGAGAGGAGAAGGGAGTTGAGGGAAATTGGAGGGGGAGATGAACCATGAGAGACTATGGACTCTGAAAAACAACCTGAGGGGTTTTGAAGGGGCAGGGGGTGGGAGGTTAGGGGAGCCAGGTGGTGGGTATTAAGGAGGGCACGTATTGCATGGAGCACTGGGTGTGGTGCAAAAACAATGAATATTGTTACACTGAAAAGAAATTTTTAAAAAAGAGAGAAAAAGAAATTTTAAAAAATTAAAAAATTTATTGAGATATTAAAAAATAAATATGATTTTAGATGTAAAAAAAAAATATGGTGTGGCAAGGCGGTGGGCAAGGGAGGCACCAGATTTCTTCTTTTAAAGGAAAGTGTTCTTGATGCCTGCTGGGCAGGGAAAGCATTTATCATGCTTTGGCTCACAGGTACAATGATGTGGGAAGGGTGGGAAAGGAGGGACAGGACTTTGGTCTTAGCCTTGGCCTTGATGCTAATGGTGGGCAGGATACTTCATCTCTCCAGACTCAACCTTCTTTTCGGCAACATGGTGCTTTCAAGTCTCATGCCTGTCTCTCAAATTCAGTATTGTTGATGGGGTGTAGCAAGTTCTCTTTGCAAAAACAAGAGAGCATGGCATATGCATATAGTTTTTCATTGATACTCAGTTCCCAGTTACTGTAATGTGATCTTTTGCAATTTATTAGTTTTTAAAAAGACATTTTCCTAGAAGATTAGAAAAACCATACATTAGCAGGGAAACCAGACAATACTGTGACCAGATGATCAAAATTAACATGACTAATGAGGGGAACTTTGTATGCCTACAGATATGATGCCCTAAGAAGGACACAACACCACTTGGGTGATTTTCTGGGTCAAGATGGATAGTCTGAATCAAATCATGGGGAAACATCAAACAAACCCAAACTGAGGACCTTTTGTAAAATGATTGGCCTAATCTTAAGAATGTCAGTGGCATGAAAGAGAAAGAAAAGTTGAGGAAGCCATCCAGATGAAAGCAGGTTAAAAAGACAAATTACCCACAAGTATAAGTTGTCTTATATATTCCAATGGGGGGTTGATATTCAATATATTCTAATAATATATTAAGAATATATTCTTAATATATTGAGCTGCTTAATTAACCAACCCTGGTACCAGCCTGGCTGCAGACATGTTGTCACATGATGTAATAAACGTCCTTATTCTTTAAGCCAGTATTGCTTAGTGTCTGTTACAGACAAAAGCCTCCCAACAGTTAAACCTCTATTTTTAAACAAGATAATGTGGCTATTTGCACTGCTCACCTATCAAACACATGGAGCAAAAGTTCTTCCAGAGGAAAAAAGTCACGGGACCAAATCTGGGTTTTGAGCATGTGGTGAGGTCACTAGCCAGAAGCTAAAGGGAACACGAGTTTCTAGATTGGGACAGGCAGTCCCAATCATGCCCAGAAACTGAGAATGGGAAGGCCAGTCTTACTCTCTAGAACACCTCTGATTCTGGAATAAGTACTGGGATTTAAACTTGCTTTGGCTTCCAGAGGGGGATTCAATTTGGGGAATAGACAAGGTGGAGGAAGCAGTAAAAGCTGTAGCTCAGTATCCGTACCTCATATATAGGCTGGGTGAAAAGTGGATCATTGGCCTTTCCAAGCCTATGTTAATGACCTTTGCATCAGTGTGACTTCTGGGAATAGTGATCAGTGGCAGAGATGATGCCAAAGAAGGGCAACGTGGCAGATGGTGTCTGAAAGCTATAGCACTGGTGGAGGCTGAACTTGACAAGTCAATGTTAGTTCACTGATTCATTAATAAACTTTATCAAACACTTGCATTTCTAAGTAATGTTGTAGATGCTGAAAATACAGGGCTTACCATGGCATTGTTCCTGCTTTCAAGAATTTACAATCCATGTTTGGAGGGCTGTGTGTCACATGAAAAGGCTATAGACACGGTACTCAGATAGATGGAGATTCAAATCCTGACTCTTCCATTTACAGTGGGACAATGGACTTATCCTCTCTGTGCCTCAGTTGTCTTATGTAGAAGAATGGAGATAATGGGGTGCTGGGTGGCTCAGTCAGTTGGACATCCTACTCTTGATTTCAGCTCTGTCATGGTCTCAGGGTTGTGAGATGGAGCCCTGTGTTAGGCTGCACACTTAGTGGGGGGGTCTGTTTCTCTCCTTCTCCTTCTGCCCCTCCCCCAGCTTGTGTGTGTTTTCTCTCTCTCTCTCTCTAAAATAAATAAATAAATCTTTAAAAAAATGAGGATAACAATAATATATGACTTATCAATTCACTCTGAGGATTAAATAATGAAATGTGTATGAAGTGTTTAACAGTGCATGAAACATAGTAATCATTTGATAAACAATGTTATTTTTTATTATTATATGTGTAGTTATTGTTACATTATCAGTTAATAACAATCATTGTTACTGTTGCTATTTACATTTGTGCTCTTCTTGTGCTAAATGATAGAATTTTGCTGATGAATCTGAGTGCAGCCTTATCTGCAAGGCCACCAAAGGAGGTAGGGTTGATGTGTTCAGAGTCTTGCCTCAAACGCACTAACTACCCTCTTTTCCTCAACACCTTTGATGTACACACAAGAAAGCGTGAGTGTGAGAGGCTGTGAAGGTCTCAGAAGCCCCAGGACTATTGTCTCCTCACATCAGCCATATTCTTACCTGGAGAGATTACTTCCATCTGAGAGGGAGCAATGTACTTTTCCAAATGCAAAGAAAACACCATTCACGTTGGGAAGGAATTTGTGTCATTAAAAACTCCAAAAGCCAGGGGCTTTTCGGTCACTTGATTTGCTATGGAAGATCTTTCCATTTCTCCCTAATGCTTCACTGACCATATTTTTGAGGAAGAAAATAAGAAAATGAGAAACAAATTATTCCTACATCCACACTTAAGAACATTAACTGTGCAGTGTGGACAGAATATCACATGTGGTATTATTCTGAAAAGGCCTGGATCTCATCAAGTACAAGTACAGGAGGACATTTGGCCTTGTATGAGACTGCTTATTAGTCAAGTGCTCTTCATCTGGTAAACTCAAATGTCACAGTAGACACTACTGCTTGTTCTTATTCAGGAAAGGAAAATAACCACACAAACAACACAGGCATTTGGTAAAGGTCTAAAAGAACTCCCTTAACTCCAACAGGCATAGCTTCTTCTTCTACCTAGGCCATGTATCAGTCAAATGCATTTAATTATGTACTTGATAATACACTCATTAAAACTTTTACTTGCTACCATTTAATTCCAAGATGGCTGTTACCCACAAATTAAAATTTGTCTGGATCAGTTTACAAAAGAAAATAAAACTCATTTGTCTTATATACACCTTTTAAAAAAATCAAACTGGACTTTGAAAAGTAATTATCTCATCCACCTCTGTCTCCACCTACTCAGTTCCCCTCCTTGGATCTACAACTAAGAGTCTGGAACAATATAGACCATAGATTAGGCTGTTAGCCATTCATCGATGCCATTGAGCATCCAGGCTTTTTTTTTTTTTTTTTTTAAATCTCTTGTGGTATCCATCAGCCTTGCCCTAAGGGTTGTAAGGCCAAACTAGATTGTACATTCCTTTCATGGTTGCAAGAGGACCTAAGGAATTTCAAGCACCAATTGTGCACACAGGGAAATCCGAAAGTAAAATAAGAGATTTTTCCTTCTACTATCTCTTTTTAAGGTAAAGGAAACTTGCTCAGACACTTCCCTTCCCCTGGTAGATATACTCTCAGGTTTCACTGGTCAGAAATGAATCACATGTTTGCTTCTAAACCAATCATTAACAAAGGGATCAGGGCCTTTATAACCCAAGTAGGATCTGATCCCCAGTGGTACAGGGCAAGGATACCTCTCTCAACAGTAAGACGAGGAAGTGAGGCATGGCGGTTGGATAAGCATTGCTACATTATTCTAAACTTTGCCTTATTTGTTAGGTTATATCACTTGGAGATTATATCAGAAAAATCAGTCAATTTTAAATCAAGGAGAAAGAAAAACCCATCATCCCAAGCAGTCAAACAAAAACCGATGTGTCACTTGGTCAGTAACTATTCTATGACACAGAGTTTTAATGAGTCTCCTCAAATGCACGTAGAAAAAGATTCAAAAACTGAAATTTAAAAAAAATTAAAAATTAAAAACCAAGATGGTTTCAGACCTTATGAAGTTAAGACAAAATTGAAGCTAATCTCCTAGGTGACTAACAGGCCCTCTGACAGAGGAGCTGTCGTCTCTCACACCCACCCACCCTCACACATATCACCCCTCACTGCAAGCTAAATGTCCTATGGAAATCTCTACCTTTCCCCAATTCTGTGGGATGGCAGGCCTGGGACCCTTAATTTGAAGATACCGTCTCATCTACCTCTAATCTAAGGTGAACAATATAACCTTGGACTCAATTTCACCACCCAGTGAATTTAGTTTTGCTGCCTTGAGACTTAATAAGTCCCAGACACCTGAGTACATTGGTTCCCACCAATTTGCCCTCTCCTCTCTAGCCTAGGGTGATTATATAGTCTGCGTGAATGAATCCAGTCACGTAACTGGGAAACTCATTTGCCCTATGTGGAGCATGTTTTTCTCCTCTTCCTCTAATCCTTTATCCAAGTGCAAACCTCTCACAGATCTAGCTAGCCCTTTCCCTCCTTTGGTTACCTATCCTTTTTAAACTTTGACTCCTTCACCCTAGATATAACTCATTCCTTTTCAGACTTTTAGCATTTAGAGCAAAATAATCTCTCAGGAAATTTGGCTCAGTAATTATGATGCTAGTGTCCCCCCTTTCAAATGAACATATTTTCTGATATTATATATACAGGTAATGTGGTGTCCATATAATCCTAGTTTAGTCTCTGCTCTTGTGGAGCTTACATTTCAACAGAGACAGATGAATAATAAAATTAATAAATAATAAAATAAATAATAATACATAAATAAAATAAAATAATAAAAAAATAAATAAAAATAAATATATAAAAACTAATAAAAATAAAACTAAAAAATAAAAACTAATAAATATAACATATATGTTAGAAATCATAACAAAATAAAGGAGGACAATTGGGAGGGATGGAATGAGGATGGGAGGATTGCAATATGAAACATAATGGTCATATAGGTCTCATTAAGATGATGTCTTTAAAAGTTGAGATATGATTCACATACTATAAAATCTCTGTTTTCAAATATACAAACTCAGTAATATTTAGAATATTGACAAGGCTGTGCAACCATCACCACTATTGAATTCCAGAATATTTCATCACTCTAGAAAGAAATCCTGTACTCATTAGTAGTCACTCCCTCCCTGCCTGCTGCCAGCCGTTAATTTACCTTGTCTCCATGAATTTGCCTATTCTGGACATTTCATGCAAATGGAATCATACATATGTCACCTTTTGTGTCTGGCTTCCTTCACTTAGCATAATGTTTTCAAGGGTCATCCATGTTGTGGTATGTATCAGTATTTCATACTTCTTTTGTGGTTAAGTAAACACTCTGTTGTATGGGTAGACTATATTTTGTTTACTATTGGTTGATGGCTATTTGGATGGTTTCTAGTTTTTAGCTGTTAAGAAATGCTGCTAGGAACATTCATCTACAGGTTTTTGTGTGGACTTATGTTTTTTAATTCTTTTGGCTATATATCCAGGAGTGAAACTACTGGGTCATATGGTAACTCTACATTAATTTTTGAGGAATTGTTTTTCTAAGAGACTATTTCATTTTACTCTGCCATTAAGAGTATACCAAGTTTCCAATTTCTACACATGTTCACCAACACTTATCTGCCCTTTTTATTATAGCCAAGGGGATGACATTTAAACTAAGATTTAAAGGCAACATGGAAGTGAGCCATGTGAGTATTCAGGGCACAGACTGGCAGGCAGAGGGACAGCTGGGGCAAAGCCCTGAGGTGAGAGTATGCCTGATGTGCTCCAGAAACAGCAAGATGGACAGTGAAAGTGGAGTGCTGTGATCGAGGCGGCAAGTGGAGCAGAATGAGGTGAGAGCCAATGGAAGGCCAAGTACAGGTTGCTGAAGGCCATTGTCAGGATTTTTGTTTCATTTTAAAAGAAATGGGAAGCCACAGAAAGATTTTGGAGCAGAGGGGTGATGTGATTATACCTACATCATAACAGTATCATTCTGACTGCTGAATTATATGTGGACAAGGGTGGAATCAGGAGAATCAAAGAGAGAATTGGTAAAATTTTGCAATAACAGTGATGTTATTATTAAGAGAAGTTGCTGTCAAGGAGGTGGTGAGGAGAGCTTGAATTCTGCATATGCTTTAAGGTAGAACCAAAAGATTTCCTGCCAGACCTCAAGTGGAACATGAGAAAGAAAGGAATCAAAATTTGTGCCTCAGTGACTTTCTTTCCTTTTTTTCTTTTCTTTTTTCTTTCTCTCTCTCTTTCTCTCTTTCTTTCCTTCCTTCCTTCCTTCCTTCCTTCCTTCAGAGAGAGAGAGAGAAAGAGAGTGAGAGTGAGCAGGGGTGGAGGGGCAGAAGGAGAAGGAGAGAGAATCTCAAGCTGACTCACCACTGACCATGGACCAAGATGTGGGGCTCAATCTCAAGACCCTGAGATCATGACCTGAGACAAAATCAAGAGTCTTGTGCTTAACTGACTGAACCTCTCAGGCACCATCAGTGACTTTCATTTCTAGAAATAGTGTATCAAGAAGTATATTCAAATTCACTTTTTCTCTATTAGGTCAGATCGAAAGTTCTTTTTTTTTCTTTTTTAAGATTTTATTTATTTGACAGAGAAAGGGCAAGAGCAAGAGAGAACAATTAGGGAGAACTGCAGAGGGAGAGGGAGAAACAGGCTCCGCACCAAGCAGGGAGCTCAATCTCAGGACCCTGAGAGCATGACCTGAGCCAAAGGCAGAGAGGCTCAACCAACTGGGCCACCCAGGTGCCCCAGATTCAAAGTTCTTAATTAGGTAATCTCACATGTTTAAAATATTGTCCATGGTAATAATAATAATAATACCCTATAAGCTATTAAGTGTTGAGTCCTTTAATCCAACTATCTCATGAGGCATGTATTATCTCCCACTATTTATACATGTGTGAACAAAGACAGGATTAATAACTGACAGGTTCCCTAATTTTTGTCCCTGTTTCCAAATTAGGACCAACCCCTAACCATTTTGAAGGATGTCCCCCTTCTAGTTAGCCTATCTACATCTCCCTCATGCCAATAGCCTTCAATCAAGACATACCTGAAGCCTTCCTCTTTTTTCACTGTTAAGCTTTCCCACTCCTCTGCCTTTCTTGAGTCTCTGTTAAGACACAAGTCATGATCACTGACTTGTTGCTATAGCAGGTTTGGAATAACTAGTCTTTAGGTGTTCTCATTTGGTTAGTCTTCATTTATTTCTACAGGTGTGTTGGATCAAACTCCCTGGGAAAGGCCTTTGAAGTTGAGACTCAAGTGTAGGTTTACTGGGGACAGAGTCTCTAGATCATTCCCTGTGAAGGGGATGATGGGGACAAGATGGGGCAGAGAGAGAAGCTGCACTGTGACATAGTTGCACTAGAGCTTTAATTACTCTCATGGGGAGCTCTGAGTCAGGTTGGCCCTTCAGAAAGGTACCCTGGCCTGGATCACTTGTTGGATGCAGAGTACCCTTGGGAAAGGAGAGGAACCTTAGGCAGAGGAGATCTCTATGACCACAGACAAGTTCAAGGGGAGATCCTAGCTGTGAACTCTCAGCAGCCAACACTCTGGGGAGCTGTGGAACAAGTGCTGGGATGGACTTCAGGACAGAGGGAGGGTGGAGATTAGAAGACCCTACCAGACACACAGTTGGCAGCAGATCATGACTCTAATGTAAGCTTTGGATCCAAGTTTAAATCTCCTTTCACTACAGTATAGCTGTCTTCACTCAAAGAAACATGACCAATGGAGACTTTGTGACCATTTATTTTTCTGTCCTCCTAATCCAAAACCAAGACCATATTTGTAAAATGACTCTGACATTTTTTAGTAAGTGATTGTGTACATAGCGGTTGACTCAATTGAATATGGCATTTAAAAGATCTGAAATAAAACCCAACCAACCAAAGCAGTTAACTGAATTACCGCATAAAGGCATTTAGATCATCTTAATATTATGGTACTTTACTAAATGTTTCCCTCTCTCAATAGAGTAGAACACTGTGACATCCAGCTTTCCAGCTTGAGACATTGGCAAATTGAAAATAAACTGATGAGAAAATAGTACCATTCCCATTTTAAGGCTATACATGCCCTAGTGAAAATTATTCCATCTTAGTTTAGATATTAAAGCCCATCTAAGTAGTTAGTAAAATATAAATTTTATCCTTAAAATAATCTAATTCCCTACCTTATTTTCATCACTAGTGTTATATGATTATTGCAGGACTTTTAACTTTGAGTTAATTAAACTCAATACTTCTTTTTTGGTTTTATAAACAAAGCAGCTCATCCTATATCCAGTAACTGGAATTTTCCTGAAGATTATCAAAAACATATACCAAGTTCTGTCTACCAGTTGGTCTGAATAGTCCCTTTAATATTTGTAAATAAATCTGAGACTTCAAAAAGAAAATCTGTCTGTTAGCATATTCTCTCACAATCACACGACCTTTTGAATATATTACTCATCGTTCCCAGAGCTTTTGGCTTTTTCCCTTTTCTGTTTGTCCTGGAAATTCCCTCATCCATACTCACTTCCTTCTCTCTTCCTGCAAAAGGAGTCACCTCTTGATTAACCTTATATGGGATCTCAGTCAAATTGTAATTCCAGGTAGTTTTGCCCATAGCATAGCATAGCATAGTGGTTCTTAAACTTGGAGTCTTAAGACTTGTTAGGGGAATCTATTAAAACAGAAGATATTAGAGATTCATCCAAGATCTAAAGATTCAGAATTTCTAGAGGTGAACCTTAGGCAAATGTATAACCGAATTTCTCTTTGTGGAATTCTGTTAGGTATCATAGCCTGAGAACCACTCACAAGAAAATGCTGCATTTCTAGCCACTGATACAGTTTTCTGGCTTTAGAATGTCATGATGAAAATGGCATTTGGGATATATTCTTTTCTAACATTGTGTGTATCATAGCCTCTGGAGGAGGAAACGATAGGCTAGCTTTTCCCAGCAGTAATCCATTTGTATAATAAGGCTTAGCAGAATGAAAACTTTATAAATGTAAGTAACAGAGGCTGTTTGAGAAAAATTGCTATAGAAGAATTAGAAGAACCTGGTGATTTCTAGAATGCTAAAGCCAAAAGATAGTAAAGGAGCTGAAGGTACCATTGAGAAAATGGCTATGATGGAAATTATTATTTTTTATGATGGAAATTATTGAACAAATATTAAGTGTAGCACAAGATGAGGTGATAAGGAGACCACAAAGATATTTTGATTTGCTTCAATAGGTATTTATTGAGTATCTGCTACGTGCACATCGTTATCCTAAAGCATGCCAAGCCATGGTTCCCAAATCTAGATTTGTATTATGTTTGGCTGGGGAGATTGTTTAAAAAAGATTTATTTATATTTATTTTAGAGAGAAAGAGAGCACACATGTGAGGGGGGAGGGGCAGCAGGAGAAAGAATCTCAGGCAGACTCCCTGCTGAGTGCAGAGCCCAATGCAGGGTTGGATTCCACAACTCTGAGATCATGACCTGAGCTGAAATCAAGAATCAGAGGCTTGGGGCGCCTGGGTGGCTCAGTGGGTTAAAGCCTCTGCTTTTGGCTCCGGTCGTGGTCCCAGGGTCCTGGGATGGAGCCCCACATTGGGCTCTCTGCTCAGCAGGGAGCCTGCTTCTCCCTCTCTCTCTGCCTGTCTCTCTGCCTGCTTGTGATCTCTGTCTGTCAAATAAATAAATAAAATCTTAAAAAAAAAAAAAAAAAGAATCGGAGGCTTACCTGACTGCGCTCCCCCTCCCCAGTTGCCCTCAGCTAGGGAGATTTTTGAGAATAAAGATCCTGAACCTCACATTAGCTCTACTGAATCTAAGTATCTGGAGGTGAAATTGAAAACCTTTAGTGTATAAGGTTCCCCAAGTGATTGCAATGCATACCGTCCATGGACCAGTTATTTGGGAATCAGAAACCACAAAAATGAGTGAGGCAGAGTCTTTTGAAAAGAATGCATAAGCTGGTATGTTGAGCAAAATGCCCTAGCAAGTTTCCTGACTCTGCCTTGTATTCATGGCTTCTAAGTTTTACTCAGATGTTTCTTTCTCTGAAATTCCTTTTCCTCATCTCTGCCATGAAAATATTCTCCACCCTTCAAGATCCATTCAAATGTGAGAAGAACTGGGACCACATTCCCTGTCACCACCCTTCCAATCCCAAATCCATTACATAACCCAATATTATAGAATCTACCCTTACAGTAACCACTGAACCCCTAATCTCCTTTCTAGCCTCATCTCCCCGTCATTAGCTCATCTGAACCACTGACTGGCCTTTTAGCTCATCCCTCAGATTCCATCTGCCCTCCTAACTCCAATGTATTCTTTCTTTTCTTTTTTTTTTAATATGTATTTATTTATTTATTTATTTGACAGGCAGAGATCACAAGTAGGCAGAGAGGCAGGCAGAGAGAGAGGGGAAGCAGGCTCTCTGCTGGGCAGAGAGCCCGATGCGGGGCTTAATCCCAGGACCCCGAGATCATGACCTGAGCTGAAAGCAGAGGCTTTGAGCCACCCAGTCGCCCCTCCAATGTATTCTTTATGGTTCTATTAATCTTGCACAGTTCAGTTATAACTTTTTTCATATTGCAAATAAGGTTTACGATTTCCCCATTACCTACAAAATTAAGGATAAAAATGCTCCAGTCTAGCATTCCAAACTTCTCTATCAATTAAACTTCCTTTGGTTATAAATAATAGAACCATTTCTGACTAACTTAAGCAGAAAAGGTATAGGCTAGTTCACAAAAGTTAGCAGAGAGCCTGCTTAGCTCTCTGCTTAGCAGAGACTCCCTGCTGACTCAGGGCTCGATCCAAGGACCCGGAGATCATGACCTGAGCCGAAGGCAGAGGCCTAACCCACTGAGCCACACAGGCGCCCCTCAAAATTCTTATTCTTAGAAAATGACTAATGCGACATATTCCCAAGTACTGTTAATAGAAAGACTGGGGATCCTATGCAAGACCACCTACAATTATGCTGAGTAAAGATGGTTCTTTGAAAGCAAAATTAGGGTGCTGTTACCAAAAGGGAAAGTGAATGTCAGGAACAAAACTAAGAAGTGTCCACTACTCCAAACTATGGCCCCAATCCCACTGAAGTAAAACTGACAATGATGGAAAGAAGTTCGTTCTGTGCTTTTCTTTTTGAGGAAAATGGGGGAAGAAACAAGGAAGCTAAGACTGGGTAGTCTCAGTGTTCTCAGGGTTGGAGAAGACGCTAGTGCTTTGAAGTAAATATGTAAGCAATGTGTGGAGTGATTCAAGATGTAATTGTGAGTCATAAGAGTAAAGATAAACTGTTTTCATTTTTTCTTTCTGTGAACAAGCAGTTTCCATATAACTACTATGTCTTTTGCCAAAAACCCAATAGTACTTTTTGGAAAAATATGTTAACCAACATAATACAAGAACAGCCAGAATTTTATTAAGGAGAGAGTCAGTAGGGTAACAGTAACTTCTAAATCTCTAGGAAGGTAACAAGTCTTCCACTTCCAAGTTCAAGAAAGGCGCAATAATCTCTCGGAGTTCCCACATTCTGCGGCGTCCAAGCATTGTGGGGAGCAAGCTTTCAAAGATAAATGTAGCATCAAAAAATAGGATGTAACATGAAAGTCCAGTGAAGATGAGTACATAAAACATGATGAAAATCCTCAATGCACGTTTCCTACAAGGAAAGAGAACATCTGCATTAAGAACGTTCTGAAGAAAACCACACTGATGAGACTCCTGGTTCCGCCCCCCAGGTAGTTCTGTAACTTCAAGGAAGTAACTAAACTTCTCTTGGCCTCTGTTGACATCCTCAAAAGAAGGAGCTTCTAATAGTTGAGCCTGTAAGTCCCTCCTAGGGCTGGCATTAGAATTTTAAGGTTCTATAGCCATGAAACAATGAAACCTTGGAAATTATGAGACTCTTGCCTTTGAAATGCTTCTCTCACATTCTAGCAGATTATTGACATCTTGACCTCACTTACGAGGTAAAGTGACACTGACTTGGAGGGAAATAAAGGACCAGGCCCTTAGATATTCCTGGAGATATAAAATGCAATGTGACAAATGGAGTCTAGCTCTATCACTAGTTTTGTTCCTGCACCAGACTTACCCTTTTAAGGTAATACAAACTTTCTCAAGTCTTTTAGGATTCCTCCTTCTAGGCTGTACCTATGATGTATTTTATTTATTTGATTTTAAATCCTTGCATTATTATTTTCTAACTGTAAACGCAATACAGGATTAGGGTAGAAGATCTGGAAGATCCAGAAAAACACAAAGAAGGAAAGAAGTGTCACGGATAATCCAGCTACCTGGAGATAACGGCCATCGATAATATATTTCAGAAGAGAAAATTTAGAGCACAGTTAAAGCTAGCTATGGATCTATTTTGTGATCCAAGTCAGTGGATTCTGTAAACCTGAGCCAAGTTGCTTGGCATTATTGCCACTGGCTGTCTCTTGCTAGTTATACAAATAGTTGCTTCTATTTCAGACATTTTTTAAAATTAGAGATTTATTTATTTATTTCAGAGAGAGGGAGAGAGAGAACATGAGCAGGAGGTGCAGAGGGAGAGGGAATCTCAAGCAGACTCTGCACTGAGCGTGGACCACCATACAGGGCTCAATCCTATGACCCCAAGATCATAACCTGAGCTGAAACCAGGAATCGGTTGCTTAACTGCCTATGCTACCCACGTGCCCCATCACACATTTTTTTTTTAATTTATTTATTCATCAGAGAGAGAGGGAGAGAGAGCGAGCAAGCACAGGCAGACAGAGTGGCAGGCAGAGGGAGAAGCAGGCTCCCTGCCAAGCAAGGAGCCCGATGTGGGACTCGATCCCAGGACACTGGGATCATGACCTGAGCCGAAGGCAGCTGCTTAACCAACTGAGCCACCCAGGCGTCCCCACATCACACATTTTATTACAGAGCCAATGTATTGGTAAATAGTCTAGTCAGAAGAAGCTTTGAGGGTTGTTAAGATGAAGCAGAGATGCCCTGCCCTCGAGAAGGACTAAGTCTAGATTTGTTTTTTCTTATGAAAGGAAAAACGACTCACTACTAAAACATAGCTAGTAAATAAACACTGTTCTTCCTGAATTTCAAAGCCAGTCATCTTTGGAAATACCCAACTGGAACATTTTCAAAGAAACACATTTTAACATTATTTTTAAAGAGAAAAATGATTTTTTAAAATTATGGATAATTTGGAAAACAGAGAAATGAAAAAGTTATAATCTCATCACCCTAATATCATCAGCTAAGTTTTGTTTCTTTTTTTCTTCTTTTCATTCTTTCATTCTTTCTATTTTGTATTAATTTTTTGTCTTATTTTGTTTGTTTTTCTTTTGGTATAGAGTGTGTTCTTCCAGTTTTTTCTTTCCTTAAGTGAACACTCTGGGTATGGTTAGGTTCAGATTTATGTATTTATATTTATCTATCTATCTATCTATCTTTCAGATTTATTTTTTGACACGACTGAATCATTTGAGTTTGATTTATAAGCTAATATAACTTAAAGTATTTTTCAGATTTTCTATTATAAAAAAAAGAACATGTCTAATATTTATTTTAACATGCAGACTTTTTTTTGGAAAACATCACAGCTACTAATTCAAAATACTTTCTTTCATATCACCTATGTAGAACCAAATATTTGTGTCATTAAATATTTTAGTAAAAAAATTTTTATTCATTTTGAATTTACCTTTTTTCTTTTTCTTTTTTATTTTTTTTAAAGATTTTATTTATTTATTTGATAGAGAGAGAGATCACAAGTAGGTAGAGCATCAGGCAGAGAGAGAGAGAGAGGCTCCCCACTGAGCAGAAAGCCAGATGCAGGGCTCAATCCCAGGACCCTGAGATCACGACCTGAGCCGAAGGCAGAGGCTCAACCCACTGAGCCACCCAGGCACCCCTTGAATTTATCTTCTTTCAAGAATAAAAATATTTTTTTAACTTTTTAAATGCTATTTATCTATTTATATGTTTATTTTTCAAGGTCTGCCATGCATAAAACCTTTAATCTTTTCCAAAATGTTCAGATTATTTGTGGAAAGTCTACAAGGGAACTGAAGAATTGGGGATTATACCAGGAAGAGTTATCTTCTGAGCCTAAAAACAACAACAACACCTGCAAGATAAACCTCCTCAAAAAGATAATGTATAAGTATGCTTCAGTGGAACCAGTACATTCCCAAGAAATGTAGTTAGACAAGAAATTGGTCAAAGTCTTCGGTGGTCTTAAATAGAATATAATGATGTGATGAAAGATGGCCAACTCAACTGGATTGTAATCTGTCTATTTATATTTGATAATCATTTGATTTTCAAGTGATAATCAAAAGACATTTACTTGTTTGATTTTTGAGATATAATTTGCATGCCATAAAACTTACCCTTTAAAGTGTATAATTCAATGGCTTCTAGTTTATTCACAGGGTTGTACTACCATCACCATTATCTAATTCCAGGAAATTGTCATCACCCCCAAAAGAAAGCCTGTACCCATGAACAGTCACTCCCTATTTCCCACTACCCTAAGGCTACTCATTTATGTACTGTCCACATGGATTTTCCTATTTTGGACATTTCACAGGAATGGAATCATGTAATGTGTGGGCTTTTGTGTCTGACTTCTGTCATTTGGCATACTGTTTTCAAGGGTAATCCAAGTTGTGGCATGTTAGTACTTTGTTCTTTTTTGTGGATGAACAATACTCCATTGTTTGGATACACCACATTTTGTTTACCTATTCATTAGCTGATGGATATTTGTATTGTTTCTATTTTTATGAATAATGTTGCTATGAATATTCATGTACAAGTTTTGTGTGGACATATACTTTCAGTTCTTCTGGGTGCATACTTAGGAGTGGGTGGGTTGGTAGCTGCCCTCCAGGAACTGCCAAATGGTTTTCCAAAATGGCTGCACCATTTTACAACCCCTCTAGCAACGTCTGAGGGTTCCATTTCTCACATCCTCTCCAATGCTTGTTATTATCTGTCCTTTCATTGTAGTTGGCTTAGAGATGTAGAGTGGTACCTCATGATTTTGATTTGCATTTCCTTAATGACCAATGGAGTTGACTATCTTTTCATGTGTTTGTTGGCCATCTGTGTATCTTCTTTGAAGAAATGTCTATTCAAATCCTTTGCTCGTATTAAAAGGTGGGTTGTTTCCCTTTCTGTTGTTGAGTTCTAAGACTTCTTTACCTATTCCAGGGACGCCTGGGTGGCTCAGTTGGTTAAGCGGCTGCCTTCGGCTCAGGTCATGATCCCAGAGTCCCGCATCGGGCTCCTTGCTCAGCAGGGAGCCCGCTTCTCCCTCTGCCTCTGCCTGCCACTCTGCCTGTGCTCACTCTCTGGCTATCTCTCTCTCTCTCTCTGACAAAGAAATAAATAAAGTCCTAAAAAAAAATTAAAAAAAAAAAAGACTTCTTTATCTATTCTGGATACTAAATCCTTTATTTCCAGAGTTCTAAAAAAGTTGATTCAACTTTTTTCAAGCTCTCTCATTGATTTTTATGGGGGAGGAAATTTCCTGGGGGTTTTTACTCCCCTATTTTCATTGGCATCACTCCTCACTTATTAATTTATTATCTGTTCAGCATGGTGAAGATGTTTTATATTTCATGTCCCAAAATGACAAACATGCCCAACTTTTGGTAGTTCATGGGTTATTAGGAGGAGACAGATTTGAAATAATTTAATGGCAATTATATGTTGTAGGTTCTATATCAGGAGTATGTGTAAGGCAGAGTGCACCCACAAGAGACATTGCTGAACATTCTACTTGGATTGGATTCTACTTCTGATTCTAAAGAATCAGAAAAGTTTTCTTAGAGGAGGGTACTACTCCAGGTATATATGATGGTCTGGCATCTTCCGAAAAGGATCCGAAGAGTCAGAACGTGCTAGGATGTATGTCTTTAATACCATACAAGTGAGAGGCATCCTGCCTGGTGAACAAAGGTTTTCAAATCCACTTAGCCGGTAGGTTCCTTTGATGGAGGTGGCTGCATCATAGCTTGCAGACGCCATCCCTTAAGATTTATGTATACATAGTTACCTAAAGCAGTAATAAAGAAATCTGTATCTATTTATCTATAGATAATAGCAATAGATCTATAGCTAAAAATAATATGAAAAACACTACAACTCCAAAAAAACAGACTTTTAAAGAACAAGAAGAGATAATGTATAAAGGAAGATAAAACAAAATTTTAGTCATTCCTTGAAGAAATTCATCATACTATGGTTCATACATTTTGGGGGTCTTTGTCCAGCCCCAGAGGTCCTTTCTCTGTCTTACCACACTGTAATGCTGGCAGGACTGTTCTGCACTGAAGGGGGTGGTGAAGCCTGAGGAAGCAGGGGCACACTTTCTTCCATAACCATTTCTTCAAGACTCTGAGAGTCTGTTTTCCCTTCTTGCATTTGGTACATTCCCAGCTTTGTACTCATCAGAGTCATGTCTTTGTAAAAGTTCTGAAAATAAATAGCAATCAACTATCATTAAAAAAAATGATTTTAGAGGTCTGCTAGTCTTATTGTAGATGATGCAGAGTTTTCCTCCAGAACACCTCAGGAGCCCACATTGCCAATCACGTATGAATCACATGAGGTCATGGGCAAGTGCAAACTCACCTAATAGAAAGAGATTTACACATTCACAAAATAAAGCAGCAGCATGGTAGACCCACATGCTAATCTTTAACTCTGACTTATTCATGTAGGAAGATAACTGTCCTTATACTGAATTCATCTGTTCAATTTGTTCATCTATGCAAAACATATTGACTCCCACCAGGCACTATTCTAGGATACTGTGGTTAACAAAATAGATAAGGAATGTGCATTCTATTACATGTGCCTTTTTAAACCAAATGGCTAAGGAATTACATGCACATTTATAGGGCTGGGGTAGAAGTAACACACACACACACACACACACACATACACACCCCTATATATACACACACACAGACACACATATAAACATACATTACATATGGTAGACTAGGATACATGCTAAAGAGAAAATAGTTAGATGATGAGATAGAATAGCTGAGGTTTGTTGGTGAGACACCTACTCCAGATAGGGGGGTGATTAGGCACCTCTGAACAAGTGACAGGTTGACTCATTCATTTCTTCTTTCATCCATTCACATTTACATCAAGATATTGTGGGAGGAGATCAGATATAGAGCCATTTTTCTGGCTGGGGAGATTATGGGAGGTCTGGAAGAGGTGATGACCTTTGGGCTGACCCTTGAAGAACACATAACATGTCGACATAGAGACTGAGCTCTAAGTGGAGGAGATGTAGAAGCAGCACAAGGCTATGAGACCTGGGGAGTCCAAAGACTACAAGCTGCTCCGTCCACCCAAAGCAGAGGGCCAGGAAGTGGAGAAAAAAGTGATAAGGAAAGAGAAAGAGAACAGTATGTGGCACAATCTTAACTTCTAGAGAAAGAATGATCCCTATATTTGGATTTTATCATTATTTGAACTTGAGTAACTGTGAAACCTTACCTTCATTTTTGCAATGAGTTTTTCCTTTAATTCATGAGCTTCATTACAAGCATCTTCCTGAAAAGATACCCACAATTTTGGGTAAAATAGAAATGATATTTTTCTGGTTTATACTGTAAAACCTCACTCATGTTAACACCACTTAGTTGTAAAGTGACTTCTTTGAAACTTACTTTTACTTAGTAAAATCCTTCCTCTTACAGAAAATTCATAATATAATCATGGTAAATTGCAGGAGGAATCACCAAAAGACTAGTATAATTATTTTTAACATTTTAGGAGTATAAATTTATACAATAGCAGCTTATGATAAATCATCTTTTTCTCTATTCCTTATTCTTTCCTTGTGCCTTAATAAACTTCCAAGACACTAGGTGCTCCTGGGTGGCTCAGTTGTTTAAGCATCTGACTCTTGATTTTGACTCAGGTCATGATCTCAGAGGTATAAAACTGAGCCCCATATTGGGCTCCATGCTGGATGCTGAGCCTGCTTTAAGATTCTCTTTCTCCCTCCCCTTCTCCCTATTCCTTTCCCCACACCTGTGTGCATGTGTGTGCTCTCTTGCTCTCTCTAAAAAGAAAACAAAAAAACTTCTAGGACACTAGTTGGCAAAACAATATGTGTCAAAGAAAAAAAGAAAATTGTATTTCTTTTAAATATTTTAAAATTGGGATGCCTGGGTGGCTCGGTTGGTTAAGCGGCTGCCTTCGGCTCAGGTCATGATCCCAGCATCCTGGGATCGAGTCCCACATCGGGCTCCTTGCTTGGCGGGGAGCCTGCTCTCCCTCTGCCTCTGCCTGCCACTCTGTCTGCCTGTGCTTGCTCGCTCTCTCTCCCTCTCTCTCTGACAAATAAATTTTTTAAAAAATTAAATATTTTAAAATTTATAATATATGAATATATGTTCTCATTATGTTAGTTTGAATATTTGGACTTTATAGTTTAACAAAAGAGCTACCCACAAAAGTGTCTGGTCCCTCTGGTTGGTTTCTTTCAGCAAGTTCAAGAGACAGGCTGAAAGCAAACTTTCTAAGACATGGATGCCAATTATACATATGTCAGGAGTAAATAACTCTTTTAAGGTTTTTAATTAATCGTTCTATAATAGACTTGCAGGATACTTTGAAAGGCAGAGCAATAGCAGGAAGAACAGTGTTCTGGGATTCAAGAACATGGGTGCTAGAGATGCCATTTCTAGGAATTTTTCTTAAACAAGTACTTGCAAAAGCAAGCAAGGATATGAATTGGTGAGGCAAAATTTGTAATAACACATTTATTATAAAGCCCCAAATACCCAGTGAAATAAATTTAATAAGTCTAAAAATCAAATCCTACATTATATAAACAGTGAAAAGGTAAAATGACATCCAGTGGCATAGAAAGTTGCTGAAGAAAAATGCTAAGGGAAAACAGCAAGTTGCAAAAAAATACATAATATAATCCCATTTAAATTGTAAAGACAACATGTAAGCACATGTATAGGAAAATTAGAATATAAATGTACTAAAATGTTCACTGTGTTTATCCTTGAGGGAGTGGAGTTATTTTTCTTTCTTTTTAAAGTAGGAAATAGATCTATGTTTTAATTATTAAAATAAGCATGCATTACTTTTGTTAGAAGAAAAGATACAGATACTTTAATTTTAAAATGGAAAAGCAAGAATGAGACTGGTCTTTTCACCTAGAAATATGGGAAAATCACATCACGTTTTTGAGTTATGCTTTTCTCCTCTGAAAACGAGGGTGTAGGCTACAAGATATTTCCCTGCTAGGCTAAAATACTGAGCCTATCTTTCATCCAATTTTGAATTCCATTCACTAAAATTCTATAAATCTGAGATTCCCTTGAAGAACTGGTTTTCTTCCTTAATTATAATGCCATCATTACCTGGACATATTTGTTATCCATTTCTTCTATTTGCTTTTTAATTTCCATGATCTTCTCCTTTAAAACAAAAGGGCATAAGTTAAAAAGTTGTAGTGATGTGTGGCATTGAAACCAAGAGATTTTTAGAAGAAAGCTCATTTATGATAAAAAAAAAAAAGTTTGAGACTTGATAGCAACCTTGTTTTGTTTTTTTTTTAAAGATTTTATTTATTTGACAGACAGAGATCACAAGTAGGCAGAGAGGCAGGCAGAGAGAGAGGGGGAAGCAGGCTCCCCACTTAGCAGAGAGCCCGATGTGGGGCTCAATCCCAGGATGCTGGGATCATGACCTGAGCTGAAAGCAAAGGCTTTAACCCACTGAGCCACCCAGGCGCCCCGCAACCTTGTTTTTTGTTTTGTTTTGTTTTGTTTTTGATACTGCTCTGGGTACTAATCTCCAAAATCAGCATTAGGTTGAATCAACAAGATACAATTGTCTACATCCTACGTTAAGTGACCCTTGAGCTAGGCATTGTGCTAGTTGGAAACACGTAATAAACACTTACACTCAAACAGCTTCCAGAGAGGGGCACCTGGGTGACTCAGATGGCTAAGCATCTGTCTTGCAGCTCAGGTCAAGATCTCTGGGTCCTGGGATCGAGCCCCACGTTGGGCTTCCTACTCAAGGGGGATTCTGCTTCTCCCTGTCCTTCTGCCTCTCCCCCTGGTCATGCTCTCTCTCTCTCTCTGTACCTCTTTCTCTCAAATGAATAAATAAAGTCTTTTAAAAAACCCAGCTTCCAGAGAATGTATAGTTACACCCTTCTTTTACCAAGTTCAACCATCACCAACCCCTGAATTGTGAGACTTAATTATTTAGAAAGGAGTTGTGATCTTCTCTTTTTTTTTCAAACATATATTTTTTTTAAGATTTCATTTATTTATTTACTTGACAGACAGAGATCACAAGTCGGCAGAGAGGCAGGCAGAGAGAGAGGAGGAAGCAGGCTCCCTGCTGAGCAGAGAGCCAGACGAGGGGCTCTCGATCCCAGGACCCTGAGCTGAAGGCAGAGGCTTTAACCCACTGAGCCACCCAGGCGCCCTGGAGTTGTGATCTTCTAATCACTTTTACTTGGTACCCTGATTTACTTATATAGTAAATATCTTAATATAGTACTTATCTAAGATAATTGTATCAAAGATAATAGGAGTCAGCTGCAGAATGAAAGTCTAGATGTTAATATGTAGATCTCAGAAAGCTTCGTGGATTTGGGGGTTAAATATCGGGCAATAGCCAAAGGCCACCTCAAAGTCCTTTCCTCACCTTAAAGGTCTTTTAAAGTTGTTTCTGCTGTCTGTGTGTTTTAAAAGTGATTTTACCAATTTTTCTCTCCTTTTCCTTTCAGAGTTGTTCCTTTCTTCACAAGATATAAATGAGCCAATACATGTGGTTTTATTTTAACTTTATTAACTTACTTTTCCTTTAATTTGCCCACACCACACTTCGGTTATTGGTTCTATATCTAACTATCTTCTTTTCCCATTACCGGAGTGAAACTACAGCCATTCCTACTGACCTTGCTTCTGTAATACTTATATTCAAAATTTCTTATTTAGGGACACCTGGGTGGCTCAGTCAGTTAAGTGTCTCTCTTTGGCTCAGGTCATGATCCCAGGATCTTGAGATTGAATCCTGCATTAGTCTCCTTGCTCAGCAGGGAGCCTGCTTCTCCCTCCCTGCTGTTCCCTCCCTCCCTGCTGTGCCCCCACTTGTGCATTTGCTCTCTGTCCTTGACAAATAAATAAATAAAATCTAAGAAAAAATTAAAAATAAATAAAATTTCTTATTATATTACTGCATTTGCTTTTATATGACCTTTCCCATCAACTTTTAGACTTATTGAGGACAGATCTTGTGCCTATTTTTAAAAGTTATGTGTATTGAGGTATAATTTACATACTTTAAAAAGTGTACTGTCCTGTGAATTTTGACATAATCAACAGCACAAGATGTGTAATATTTCCACCATACCCCAAATTTCCTTGTGCCCCTTTGTCAACCCCCCCTATTCCCTTTCTCCATGCAACTCCAGCAACCACTAATCTTTTTTCTCTTCCTATCATTTTGCCATTTTCAGAATGTTATATAAATGCAGTCATGAAGAATGCAATCTTCTGGATCTGGCTTGTTTCACACAGTATAATGCACTTGAGAATTATTTATGTTGTTGAATGAGTAAGAAGTCTATTCCTTCGTATTGCAGAGTAGTATTCCATCATATAACATGTACCACAGTTTATCCACATACCAGTTGGTGGGTATTTGGGGGTGTTTATAGTTTTTAAGTCATGCTGTTTTTTTTTTTTTAAGTGCATACAAAACTATGCATCTCCAGGACAGAGAATCTCCATAGGTATTTGTCCTGCCTTCCCTTTTCATATTATCCCAAACCTTTATTGGTTTCTTTTTTAAATCTCACTTTCATTTACCTTTGTGTTCTTCTATCTTTCTCCTCATTCCTTTGATACCCATCCCTCCCTAACCCTAACTTCTACTGAAATCCACATCCTTATAACACAGCTGACTCTTGGAGGAAATTTTCCTCCAAGAATATTTGTTGGCCTTGTCCTCTTCCCTTTTCTCATAATTTGCAATTTCCAAAGCCCAAAGATAGTGAAAAAAACTTTTGACTTTTCAATTAGCTCAAAATGAGGTTGCTACTTCAAAATTTTGGACTAAATCGTGGCTAAAGGCTATCCCAACCCCTTGTGTTAAATCTGTGCTGATCTATAGCTGGCTTTAATATGTGAGGGTTCTAAATAAACGTTGCCTACCTGCAACAAAAGAGACATTTCTTCTTTATTTCCTCCAAAATTCATTTAATTTAAGCTTTGGCTTGAGCTAAAGTAGAGGAGGTAGCAAGACACAGGTTTCTCCTTTCTTAGAGAATTGTTTTTCAAAGCTGTGACATTTAGAAATACTGTCAGCCAGGGCTCTGAAGTCTATTTCTTATCCAAAGTTGGTCACTACCTTTTTAACTTCCTATGACTCTTTAAAAAAAAGTGGGGGACGCCTGGGTGGCTCAGTCAGTTAAGTGACTGCCTTTGGCTCAGGTCATGATCACAGGGTTCTGGGATCGAGTCCCACATCGGACCCCCAGCTCAGGAGGGAGCCTGCTTCTCCCTCTCCCTCTGCTGTTCCCTCTGCTTGTGCTCACTCACTCTTTCTCTGTCTCTGACAAATAAATAAATAAAATCTTTTAAAAAGGGGGGAGTTTCAACTTTTCTCAGAAAAGAGTCTCTTGTCAGTGCAAGGCGAGAAAACAACAGAAAAGCTGGATTGTGAAAACCAACACAAGAACTCTTCACGAAGGCAGCAGAGATGAACACAAATATATCTCTTACATTTTAAGATTGCAGTTATTCACAAATATTTAATTCCTGGATGTCTTCTTGAACTGTTAGGTGTTGGGATGTAAAGATCAAGAAGATAATTCTTTTGTTAAGGTACTAATCATTGTCTTAAGATGGCATTAAGATAGAAGCCTACTGAATAGAGTTTCTAGGTAGAATTAAAAAGTCTAGTCTTTCTGTGTTGTCAGAGAATAAAAGTGGTGGTACCCACATGAAAGGTGTTCAGAACTGACCACCAGAGAACTCTCCTCGTGGCAAAAGATGGGTTTTAATTCTTACTATGATCTGTTAAATAATAGAAGGGTGGGAAATGGTGGCAGAGTCCCCACAACCTCCCAGATTGTCTTTTCCAAACCTCCAGCTTACCTCAATGTTTGCTTTCTGATCAGGGTCAAGGTCCTGGTGTGACTCTAGCTTTTCAATTTGACCCTCCAGAGATATCACCTCATTTAATAAGCTGCAAATAGACCAAGAAATGGACTAAGTCCAATGGCTTAAGAAAAGTCACCCAATAGACAATCTTTTTTGATCTTTTAAGAATGGAAAGAATGGAATCCTATTCTTACATAGGAAGACTCTTCAGTTGTGGTTGCGTTGGAATGAGATGTCATGAATGCAATGCAAGAAAGTAAAAAACACAAAAGAATCTAGATAGTAGTAAAGAAGTGTGAGGCCCAATTGGATACAGGAGCAGAAAATTTAAAAGATTAAAATAGAAGCTTAGCTAAATTTCTAGGGAAAAAAAACTACAGAAAATCTTTGGGACTTGACTAGGCAAAGATTTCTTATACTTAACACTGTTAACACTATGTATAAAATAGATAAACTAGACCTCATCAAAATGTAAAGCTTTTGTTTGGCCAAAGACCTGTTAAATGGATTCACTTGCCAATATCTGGCAAAGGTCTTATATCTAGAATATATGAAAATGTCTTAAAACTCAACATTAAAAAACCAGACTATCCAATTAAGAAATGAACAAACCACATGCACAAACGTTTCACAAAGGAGATACATAAATGGCAAATAGATACATGAAAGGATGCTCATCACCATTAGCTGTTAGAGAAATTCAAGTTAAGAGAATAATGATATATATTACTACCAATTTATCAGAATAACCAGGATACAAAATAGTGATAATGCCAACTGCTAGTGATATGGTGTAATTGGTCACTCAGACATTGGTGGTGGGAACGTAAAATGGACAGCCGCTCCAGAAAATAGCTTGACGCTTCCTGTCACAACTGAAAACAGACATACCATGTGACCCAGCAATTTCATTCTTGGGCAGTTATCCCAGAGAACTGAAGACTTCTTTTCACCCAGGAATTTGTATGTGAACGTCCAAAGTAGCTTTATTCATAATAGCTGAAAACCAGCAATAACACACTTGTCCTTGGATGGGTGAATGGTTAACCAAACTCTCTCTCTCTCTCTCTCTCTCTCTATATATATATATATATATATATATCTCACCATACTATGGAATACTACCTAGCAACAAAAAGAAAGGAACTATTGATATACAGACAACAACTTGGATGAACCTCAGGAAAATTATGCTCAGTGAAAAAATAAATCTCAGAAGCTTACATAATGCATGATCTGATGTATCTAACATTTATGAAATAACATAATTATAGACATGTGGAAGTGATTTGTTATTGCCAGAGATCAGGGAGGAAATAGGTGTGGCTACAAAGGGCTAACACAAAGGAATCTTGTGCAATGGTAAAACTGAGAATCTTTTTTTTTTTAAAGATATTATTTTATTTATTTTTCAGAGACAGAGGGAGAGCGAGCAAGTAAGCACAGGCAGAGTGGCAGGCAGAGGCAGAGGGAGAAGCAGGCTCCCTGCCGAGCAAGGAGCCCGATGTGGGACTCGATCCCAGGATGCTGGGATCATGACCTGAGCCGAAGGCAGCCGCTTAACCAACTGAGCCACCCAGGCGTCCCTAAAACTGAGAATCTTGATGTGGTTGTGGTTATGTAAGTCTGCCCATATAATAAAATTGCACAGAACTATATACACTCACACACACACAAAAGGGAGAATACACATAACTGCTCAAATCTGAATAAGTTCTATTTATAGTACCAAGGTCACTTTCTTGGTTTTGATGATATACTAGAATTGGACAAGATATTACCATTTGGAAAAGCTGAGGGAAGATGAAATGGGCAAATTCCTCAAAAGATACAATCTACCAGGCACCTGGGTGGCTCAGTTGGTTAAGCAAGTGCTTTCAGCTCAGGTCATGATCCTAGAGTCCTGGGATCGAGTCCCTCATGGGGATCCCTGCAGAGCAGGGAGTCTGCTTCTCAATCTGACCCTCTCCTCTCTCATACTCTCACTCTTTCTCAAATAAATAAATAAAATATTAAAAAAAAAAGATATACTCTACCACTAATATATACCCAATGGTTCAGTAGCCTGAATGGCCCTATATATCATTAAAGAAATTAAATCTGTAGTTAAAATTTTCACTGTAATGAAATATCCAGACAGTATGGCTTTGCTGGTGAATTCAGTCAAACATTTTAGGAAGAAATTATGCAGTTCTACACAAATTCATCCAGAAAATAGAATAGGTGGGAAATAGCCCAATTTTTTCTATAAGACAAGTTTTCTGATACACACTACAAGAAAGAAAAAGGCCAATATCTCTCATTAACATACATCCAAAATTTCCCTTTGGGTAAATAGTGTCCAACAATATATGAAAAGAATAATATGGTATGACCAATTTGCATTTATTCTGGGAATTCAAGGCTGGTTCAGCATTCGAAAATCAGTCATTATAATTTGCCATATCAGGAGACTATGAGCAAACAAATAACATGATCATTTGTAGATGCAGCAAAAGCTATTGAAAAAAAATTTGATCTCATTTCTGATTTTATTTTATTTTTTTTAAATATTTTATTTATTTATTTGACAGAGAGAGATCACAAGTAGGCAGAGAGGCAGGCAGAGAGAGAGAGGAGGAAGCAGGCTCCCTGCTGAGCAGAGAGCCCGATGCGGGACTCAATCCCAGGACCCTGGGATCATGACCTGAGCCGAAGGCAGAGGCTTAACCCACTGAGCCACCCAGGTGCCCCTCATTCCTGATTTTAAAAACATCTCAGTAAATTAAGAATAGAAAACGCTTTCTCAATCTCAAAAAAAAAAAAAAAAAAAACCTAGCAAAACACTTTACATCACACTTAATGCTTTTTCTGTAGGACTAAAAACAAGGCAAATATGTCTAGCATCTGCTGTCATTTCTCCTATTCAACGTCATACTAGAAGTTCTAACCAATATGATAAGGTAACAAAAAGAAGTAAAACATATGCAGATAGAAAAGAAGATATAAAACTCTATTTGCAGATGACATAATTATCTATGTGGAAAATCTCAAATAACTTACAAAACTACTGGAGCTAATAAACGAGGTTAGCAAGGTCACAAGACACAAGACCAGTATATAAAAACCAATTGCATTTCTATATCCTGGCAAATAATTAGAAATTTAAAAGTTTTAAGTATAATGGCACCAAAAGGATGAAGTACTTAGGCATAAATCTAACAAAATATGGTATGTCTGTACCCGGAATTTATACACCACCAGTGAAAGGAATTCCTTTTACTCCAAAGCCTTCTTTTTATACCAGTAACTAGATAAATAATAATTACTCTTATCTTTTCTGTTTCATCTTAAAACTTTCCATTGAAACTCAGACATGCATTAACAACTATACTTTTTAATAATTTTTTCATGTCTTGCTGGTTGGATCCATTTGGACAATACTGGCTGCAGGTCAAGGGTTTTGGGGACTTCAAGTCCTTCCTCTGATGACCATTAATACAGCTTCAAAAAAAAAAAAAAAGCCTACAAAAGAAGGCTTGTTCCTTCTTCCTTGAGAGAAGAGAGAGCAAAGATGCAGATAACTTTGATATAGGCTTTGAGACATTGACTTCAAATGTAAGACCTGGTACTTTTTACTCCGAAGACATTCCTAAGAGAATGTCTTTTTTACCACCTTAAAACCAGAGTTTATGAAGCTATGAAAAATTTCAATATATTCTGGCCAAAACCAACACCCTAAAATCACCTCTTCATTGTGTCTTCTGTTAGGTTTATTTTTCGGATAATATTGTTGATTTTCTCCATCCAGCCTATGTGATCGGCTCCAAGTTCTTTCACTTGTACACCCATCTGTGTATTCCAGTAGTTCAGCTGAAAGAACGTGTTTTCCTGAGTCCTGCAGAAATATTATTATGATCAGTTTTAAGGTAAGAAATGGGAAACATATTCAAATGGCCCCAAACCTTTCTTTGAATGGCAAGTTGATATGCTGATTCATTTCCTGTCACCAAAATGGGTCAGGCAAGTATTTAGGCCTCAAGAAAAAATTTGAGCATTTATTTGATATCCATTTTAGCAGATCTTCATAAGGCTGGAGAGAATAAATGTATTTTACATTTTACATTTGGTAAAAATAAATGTTTTAACTTCTCTGCATAGAACGAATGTTAATAATTACACTATCCCAATGAATGTTAAGATAGTGATTCCATCTTGTTGGATTCAGAGAGGTATGTAACAGGGAAATGGTCTACAAGGGCTTAACAATACATTTCTTTCTTTCTTTCTTTTTTAAGATTTTACTTATTTATTTATTTATTTATAAGATTTTATTTACTTATTTATTTGTCAGAGAGAGAGAGCGCGCACAAGCAGGCACAGTGGCAGGCAGAGGCAGAGAGAGAAGCAGGCTCCTTGCCAAGCAAGGAGCCCAACGCAGGACTCAATCCCAGGACCCTGGAATCACTACCTGAGTCGAAGGCAGATGCTTAACTGACTGAGCCACCCAGGCGCCCCTCATTTCTATTGATAATTATAATTCTTTTCTTTTTTAAAAGATTTTATTTATTTATTTGAGAGAGAGAGAGAGTGAGTGAGAGAGAGCACAAGTGGAGGGAGGGAGAGGGAGAAGCAGACTCCTTACTGAGCAGGGAGCCAGACACAGGGCTCCATCCCAGCCAGGGCCCCAGGATCGTGACCCAAACTGAAGGCACTTAACCCACTGAGGCACACAGGAGCCCCTATAATTCTTTTCTCATCTAGAAAGTTATCTGAGAGTGACAAGATATTCATTCGTTCCAGTTTCAAGTGTACAATAAATTATGCTCAAGGGTTCTATACGTTACTCAGTGCTCATCACAGTAAATGTACCCTTAATCCCCTTTATCTATTTCACTCATCCCCTCACTCACCTCTCCTCTGGCACCGACCAGTTTGTTCTCTGTGCTTGAGAGTCTGTTTTTTGTTTGTCTCCTTTTTGTTTGTTTGTTCATTTGTTTTGTTTCTTAAATTTTACGTATAAGTGAAATCCTATGGTATTTGTCTTTCTCTGACATATTTCACGTAGCATGTACCCACAAAATATTATTAAATGATTCCTCTTGTATGTGTCAAGGCTTACAGTTCAGGGATGTTCTCCTTGGAAAACTGCAAAGATGTGGACATGTCAGGACCCTCGTGTTGAACCTGATTTGTTTCTTGCTCATCCCATTCATTCTGTAGGTCCCGGTGATGCTCAGCCTCCAGCTCCACCATATTCTGATAAAGATTATGAAAGAAGCAAGAAAAAAGCAAGAAAAAAAGGGTTATACAAAGAGGTGGTGGTCTCTTTAGCCTACTCGTGGCCCTTACTCTGGGGGCAAGCCCATAGCCCTGTCTGAGGCTGGAGCTTTCTACTGCATTTATAAAATAAGTAGACATGCCCGACTGCTCCTTGACATAGGAAGGCTGGGACAGAGATGCATGGAACATGCAGTATCCTCATGCAGAGCTCTTTCCAGTGCTGATGAATAACAGAATTCCACCTGACCATGGACTCTAGTACTCCACACAAGATCACTGGTTTCCCAAAAAGTCAATCTCAAGGAAAAATAAAAGGTGATGGAATTGTTCTATGTTAAGAGAGTCTAAAGAGATATGCATGTTGTTTGGGTGTTGGTTTTATTTTATTTATTTATTTTTAAAAATTTTATTTATTTATTTGACAGAGAGAGCATGAGAGAGGGAACACAAGCACAGGGAGTGGGAGAGGGAGAAGGAGGCTTCCTGCAGAGCAGGGAGCCCGATGCAGGGCCTGATCCCAGGACGCTGGGATCATGACTTGAGCCTAAGGCAGATGCCTAATGATTGAGACACCCAGGTGCTCTGGATGCTGATTTTAAAAGTACAAGCATTTCCTGGGTTTTGGCCCCCCAAAAAATTTTTTTATAAATAAATGAATGAAGGGATGAATGAATGAATGAATGGGCATTTGAGGGACAACCTAAAAAATTTAGAATGCTCAGAGAATTGAGGATATTAGATTATATCATGGAATTATTGCCAATTGTCCTGATGTGATGATGGAATCTTGTTTATTAGAAGAAAGCCTTTATTTTTAGAAATGCTTCTAAAAATAAATAGGGATATAGTCTCATGCTGTCTTTGACCTACTTTTAAATTTTTAAAAATTCCATCTATTTACATATATAAAGATAGAGCAAATGTGATACATGGTAATGATTTTAAAATCTAAGTGTGAGAATAAGATTGATCTTCATTTAATTCTCTTAAGTTTTCTTTTTATTTAAAATTTCTCATAATAAGAAGAAATAAGTGGGGGAAAGCCAACTCTATCAGTTTGATCTATGAAATTCATTTCTTTGTTTCTTTATTCTTTGCCTGTTCTAGAAAAATATTCAAGGCATTTTCTGATATTTCACTTCTATGCATACACACAATTGACAATAATTTATCTTTGAACATTTCTCTTCTTTAGTAACTACATTGTGAAATATTTCTCTGTCCTTGAAGAAGTTTGGTCTGAAATCCTTGTGTTTCAGCAAAACTATTTTTAAACTCGAAGGAGAAAAAGTTAGACTGCAGATCAGTGTGTTACTGAAATGTCTGGACAAATTACTGGCCACATCAACGGGAATAACTAACGTTCATGTAACTCTTGACAAACTTTTTTCATGTACTTTATTTCCTTTAATTCCCGTGATAGACTTGAGGTGGATAAAGCCAGGTGTTGAAACCCCCTAGGGCATTCATATTAATAATTAGTCCAAGGTTGTATGGTGTAGTGGGTTAAGGGGTCACTCCAAAAAAGATACGTTCATGTCCTAATGCTAAGACCCTGAGAATGTAACTCTATTTGGAAAAGAGTCTTTGCAGATGTAATTGAGTTAAGGGTCTAAGATGAGATTCTCTTGAATTACCTGGTCCTAATGAGAGACAGAAAGCACCTACACAGAGGGGGAGGTCATGTGAAGACAGAGGCAGCCACGTGCCAAGGAATCCCACCTAATCTCTTGCCAATGTATTCACAGGCAGCAGGAACCCTGTGATATAGAGGAAAAACCCTTCCTCGGGTATGGAGGACCTGAGTTCCAAGCCTTATTCTATTCTAGTGCATCATGAGCCACCTGACCGCCCTGAAGCTCAGTTTCCCGTTCTGTAGGAAGAAAATGGAACCAGATCATCTCCAGAGTTCTGTCTACATCCAAAAAATCTACAATGACATTTTCTTGTTTTCATCAATCCAGTTACTCTAATGGTTGCTACACCGCAAAAGAGTCAAAAGCCAGGAAGTAGAAATAAAATATATATATTTTTTAAATTGCAGGATTGAACAAAGAGAGAGAGAGAGAGGGTTTTAATAGCAAACCTAAAGTGTGCTTGCATGAAATACAAAGCCTAAAGGCATTACTTCCCATTTTCGTGTAGCTCTTTGAAAAGCTACTATGTCTCTGAGTGCTCCACAGGCACCTCAAACTCAGCAAAGCAAGAAATGAACACACCATATTTCCCGTCTACCTTGTCCAGGTTCCCATCCTTACATATGTTTCCCCGATTCATCCAGATGCTTCTGTAGGAACCAGGAAAAGTCCTGGAGTTTTCATGGCAGATATTCTTTTCCCTCTTCATTACTCATGTCACATCTACTTGGGGTCCAAGCCCAATAACACCTGTCTCTAAAACCTCTATCCTCTTCTCACCATCCCCATGGCTGTCAGTCAGTGCCTGGCTGCGTCCTCAGCACTTCTCGCCTGCTGGCGGCATCCTGGGCTATCTCCACCTCCTTAGGGTCCTTGCTGCTTGGCTGTTCTTCACGCCTTTTCTTTCACCTTTCCTCCCTCAGAACACAAGTTCCCTTGGGCCCCTTTGTCTTTGCACATACTGTCCCTTCTTTCTGAAATGCTTTTCTTCCATCCAGTTTATCCTTCAAAACCCAGTTTTCATATTGCTGGTTATCTGCCCACCATGTACATTGTAGCACATCTGCTACTTCTAGTAGCATAGCCATTTTCTTGTCTGAGTCCCTACTAGTGTGTGAGCTCACTGAGGGGAAAGGATTTTAGATAGAGATAGAGATACCCTCACCACTTTATAGTGTCGAGAACACAGAGGATGCTCAGTGCATGACATTAGAAGAAACAGACTTCCTATGCTCACTGCAGAACTATTTACAATTGCCAAAATATGGAAACATACATCAATAGATGAATGGATAAAGTAGATGTGGTGTATATATGTGCAATGGAACACTATTAACCATAAAAAAAATGAGATCTCGGGGCGCCTGGGTGGCTCAGTGGGTTAAAGCCTCTGCCTTCGGCTCAGGTCATGATCCCAGAGTCTGGGATCGAGCCCCGAGTTGGGCTCTCTGCTCGGTGGGGAGCCTGCTTCCTCCTCTCCTTCTCTCCTGCCAACCTCTCCACCTACTTGTGATCTCTGTCTGTCAAATAAATAAGTAAATAAATCTTTAAAAAAAATGAGATCTCACTGATATGAGGAAGTTGATTGAGAGACAAGACAGAGGATCACAGGGGAAGGGAGGGAAAAGTAGGACAGGATGAGGCCAGAAACGGAGACAAACCACGGGAGACTCTTAAGCTCAGGAAACAAACTGAGGGTTGCTGGAGTGGAGGGAGGGTGGGGCAGATGGGGTGGCTGAGTGGTGGACATTGTGGGGGGTATGTGCTATGGTGAGTGCTGTGAAGTGTGTAAGACTGATGAATCACAGACCTGCACCCCTGAAACAAATAACACATTATCTGTTTTAAAAAAAATTGAGGTCTTGACAATTATGACAACATGGGTGGACCTCTAGAGTATTATGCTAGGTGAGATAAGTCAGACAGAGAAAGACAAATCCTATAGGATTTCACTTGTATGTGGAATCTAAAAAACAAAATAAATGAATAAACAGAACAAAACAAAACAGATTTATAAATACAGAGAAAAAACTAGTGCTTGCTGGAGGGAAGGAGTGAAGTAGAGGAAGGGTATGAAGAGGTACAAACTTCCAGTTATGAAAAAAAAAACAATAAAAAGACTACAGAAGTAAGCAAATACATTCTGTTTGTGAGAGATGCAGACAAAAGCAGGAAATAGGGAAGAATGCTCACTCACCTGTCACCCTGAATCAACACTATACATACATACAGGGCCTGCCATCGGAAAATGTGAAATTAGAGCAAACCTCATTTCTAAACATTTTTTTTCTAACATTTTACTGTAATGTAAACATTTTACTGAGGGGCTTTTTATGATTAGCTATGGCCATTTTGGCAGCCTGGCTAAAGTCTATTTTGCTAATTAAATCAACTGATTTTTAAAAAATTTGTTAGCTCTGTCCTTTTTCCGAACCTTTAAATTGTATGGTCTTAGTAAAAAAACAAATGTAAGATTATACAAATTAAAGACCTTTTGTTTTGCTTCCAGAGAACGAGAAAAGGGTTCTTCTTCAAAAAGTCATGTATTTGTCCTTTTGTTGGCAAGGAGCCTCGTTTGTAAATACTTCTGTTAAGTATGTAACTACCTGTGATTTATTTTGTGTAATTGTAGAATTTGCCATATAAATAAACTGATATAAAGACATACAGCCAACATTTTTAAAAAAGCCTTTTGGTAAACTTATATCATGACTTGAAGTTTGTAAGAAATAGTCTTTTTGCCTTATACTCTGAGAATGTGGACTGTTTGGTAAAAATAATTCACTCTTACCAAGCAAATAATTTTATTCTCTACTTAGACTTATTCTGAGTCAACAAATGATGTTCACTGATGGACAGGGTTCAGCAGGTCACATTAAACTGTGGGGGCAGGAAAAGTTTCCTCGAAACTGGGTCTAATGATAGCAGCCCTTGCCTAAAGGCCAGGGAAAAGCCTCCCCCCACCAAAATCAGATGATACTATGGAGAAATACCTTCAATTCATGTGTTCCCTAAGATCATAACACTTCATACCTCAATTGCCCTTTTTCCTTTTCTCATCTTCAGCCTTCCTAAAAACCCATCCCAAGTATCCCCTTCTAATTCAGTTTCTAGTATTTTTTCCCATATATGCCATGCTGAAGTGAGCATTATTATTTTTTCCCCATAAATGGTGTCTGTCTGTCTCTCCTTTCAGTTCTTGTCTGTCTCATTGCATCTATTCTCCACACCTCTAACTCCTTCCCCTCATGCCTTCTATCCCCTTCTACTTCTTTGTTTACCTACCTACTGAAGAGTCCTTAAAGATAAGGTCTAGCTTAGGATACCCTTCTATGGATTTACAGAATTAACCATCCCTGAATCCAAGATATATTCAAAGGAGAAGCAGACAATAAGATCAACCCTGAATTTCCTTTTGGGGCTGCATAAGCCTGGGAGTGGACGGTCCCACTCCATCTTCCCTTTATATTTTTCTGATTGGTTGAAACCAATGGTCAATGGCCTGGGGAGTCTATGGAGAGATTTGCTCAATGATAATAAACTGGGTCTGTCTCAGCCATGACTTTGCTTTGATCTAAATGGTGTTGAAAACAAATGCTTCCCAGGACAATCTCAGGTGTTTGTTGAAATTTCCTCCATTCCATGTCAGCTGGGTGACTGAATTTCAAAGACCGAGTGATGTTCAGACTGAATGAAGAGTAAATAGATCTCTTTCATGCTTCCTGTTGGAAGACAATCTGTGAGCGGGGGGGCAATTTGACACATGGCAATTTACTCTGAGGTGAAAAATGTCACTATTTTTTCCACAAATCCCAAGGACCGAAGTAACATATAATGCAAAAGTCATCGCGTGGGAGGGTTAGCAAGTCCCTCATGTGAGAACAGCAGCCCCCAGAGGAGACACTACCACCCTTCTGGTTTCAAGCTCCGATCACCCTGCAACTACTATGAGGAAACCCTCAGATCTTTCCTTACCACGTTGAGATAGGAGATGTCAAGTTCCTCTCTCCACCCACTGCGACATTTAAGTGTCCCCCTTACCCATTTAGTCTCTGTCTCATGAAGGAAGGCAGTTTGAGGCTTTTTGGAGGAAATGTTGTCTTCATCATCTGATCTGTCCAAGATGGGGTCCATTTTGGTAAATCCCCTCAGCAAACTGCAAGCCACACAATCAAAACACACGCTGTTATTGTGCCTTAGGTGCACAGTTTAGGCCTGCCCTAAACATTTCCAGAGGCAGAACACAGGACTCTTTCCCAGCCCCCAGGAGCCCCCGCTGCCCCGTGTGCCGATCTGACTCTGTGGGGAAGGTGCGAGCACAGTGCGCTGCGCAGGAATAGAGAGGCTGGCTAAGTGTTTGCTGACTGAACCCGTAAGTGATTTAACAGTCCAATTCCAAATTATTCCAAAGCCATTGCAGCTCTGTAGCTGTGTGTGTGCAAATATGTGTGTAAAATAAGCAGACAATAAATACCCTTTAAGAAAGAGTAGAGTTCAAAAGTGTCATGTGGTTCAAAGATCATGCAGAACGGAGTAAGTCTGGATCCCGTCTTGATCTCTAGCCCTCAGAGGTCCTCCCCACATTTGTTAGTTTCTTCTTTCTTCTTCCACAGAGATTCTATGCCTAAATAAGCAGCTATGTTTATGTAAATATATATGCTTTCCAAATATACATGAGAGAAGATTAGATGCACTATTTTGTACCCTATATTTCTTTTTTTAATAGCCTTTGGTGTCCATTTCATATCAGTACATACAGAGCTGTCTCATTTTGTTTTATTTTATTGAGATTTATTTATTTATTTGAGAGAGGGAGATCACAAGTGGGGGAAGAGGGAGGAAGAGAGAATCTCCAGCAGTCTCACCACTCAGCATGGAGCCAGGATGTGGGGCTTGATCTCACAACCCTGAGATCATGATCCTGACAACATGACCTAAGCCAAAATTGAGAATAGGATGCTTAACTGACTGAGCCATCCAGGTGCTCCTGTCTCGTTTTAAAAATGGTTATATGGTGGGTGCCTGGGTGGCTCAGTTGGTTAAGCCTCTGCCTTTGGCCCAGGTCGTGATCCCAGGGTCCTGGGATCAAGCCCCGCATCAGACTCTCTGCTCTGCGGGGAGCCTGCTTCCTCTTCTCTCTCTGCCTGCCTCTGCCTACCTGTGGTCTCTGTCAAATAAAATTTTAAAAAATCTTTTAAAAAATAAATGGTTATATGGTACTCCATTGTGGGGCCATACACTAATTTGTGAATGAATTCTTTATTCTTTACTAATGATTAATGAATTATTTATTCTTGTAGATGCAGTAATTCATCTTCATCTTCATTAATTAATGAAGTTAATATGAAATTAATTAATTAATTTCCAATTAATTGCTACTGCAAACAATGTTGTAATGACCATCCCTACACATCTATGTGTCAATGTATATGTGTACAAGTGTATCTATTGAGTAACCCTAAAAGTAGAATTGCTGGGTCAATAGATACATATATTTTAAATTTTGATAAATGCTACCAGGTTATCCCTTAAAGAGCTTGAACCCATGTACAAACACTCCCAGCAAAAATGATGAGTGTGCCTGTTTTTCGCTCCTTTTCTACACTCATATAAGATTAAAGTTTTTAATCTTTGCCAATCCCATATGCTTAAACTGGTATCTCATTTTAGTTTTAATTGTTTTTTTATTAGTGAGGTTAAGCTTCTTTGTGTGTATTAAACTCATTTATATTTCCTTTTCTATGGTAAGTGTGTTGCTATCCTTTGCCCATTTCCTATTGGACTACTGTTTTTTTCTGGCATGCATACTCACGCACATGCACACACACACACACACACACACACACAGGCTCACACACTCACATATACTTCTGAGTGAATCCTAGTCAGTTTGTAATGGAGGTCAATGGCGGGGGTTTCCAGTCTGTGGATTTGAACCCTGAGGTGGGGGGGACACTTTGCAGCTACCCTGCATAACACTTTGCAGCTACCCTGCATAGAAAGGGGTTTTGGAATCTAAAAATATTTCTATAGACTGAATAAATATTGCTTACATAAATAAATACTGCTCAAAGTTTCCATATGTATATACAACTGTTACTGGTAAATTACAAATACATTTAAAAACATCTGCAATGTCATACTAGCTTTTTTTTAACATACTAAGATTCTGGAAAACCTTTTATTTTAATAAATTTCTTCCTATTTAAAAAGGTTGTTAACTATTGGTTTATATGACAACACATTTTTATCATGTACTAACAAATGCATATGTATATTTACATGAACATTTTGTGTTTTGGCTACTCTACGAAGTATTGTAAATGGTTATATATTGTGCAGATGAAGATAATAAAGGCACAAAGCAATCAAAGTATTTTTATAAATTGAGTTGACCATTTCTATTCAGCTGAGGTCCATCTGGTTGATGACCGTAGGCCCCTTTAGTGTCTCACAAAAAATACTCATGGGGTCAAAATTAGAAGAATCGTAGAGAAGGCTGTCAACCCTACCCCTGGACTTGGTGATCCCGTTATTTGCATACTGCTGTTCCAAGCAAGTGTCGGGACAGGACCACAGCAACTGCCCCCGGGAGCTGAGGTTTCACTTACTTCTGCATCGCACCTTGAGCCACATCCATATTTTGGAGAAAGCCACTGTTTTTCTCATTCAACTGTTGTTCCTTCCCAACTGTCCTCACCTGCAGAGATGTCCTGTCACTTAGCTTCATGAGCGCCATTTCTTGAGCACTGCCGGGACAATGACGGCAACAAGAGGGCTTTCACCACAGGACTGGCAACTACATTTCCTACACTGACACACTGAGAGCAGGTGTATTTCAGGGATCTTGGCCTTAACCCCTCTCCTTCCCAAAATGACCACCAATTGTAAGGGACCCCAAAGCAAGCTCTTAGGTTTCTCTGTTCAAATATATACAGGAGAGTCTTTGTGAGTGGCTGTTCTTAGGACTTCTCTGGTGAACATGAAGGTTGTCTGAGCCTACAAATGTGTATTTTGAATCTTTGAATGGAAATATTAGAGAGCAATATAAAAGAGCCAGGCTAGGGAGATGGGAAAATTTCACTTTTATAATCTCTTTCTGATCATGTATATATATGTACATTGTAAAAAATAGAAAAGGAGAAAGAAGGAAATAGAAATCATTGGTGCTCTGGAGATAACCAGAGATAGCACAGAGATATCCAGACAAAAACCACTGTTAATATTATGGTGTATTTGTTTCCATTTCTAAATTTGATGTTTGTCTTATTCTTTTCCTATCATTGACAATTAGGTTATTTCTAAGTTTTTACTAATATAAATAATGTAGTAATGAATATCCTTGCTTAGTAATTTTCAGTGTATCTCTATTATTTCCTTAGGATACTACTTTAGAAGTAAAACTACTGGCTGAAAGTGTATATGCATTTTTTTTAGAGGGGGAGAGGGAGAGAGAGAATCCTAAGCAGTCTCCACACCCAACATGGAGCCCAGTTCAGGGCTTGATCTCACAACTCTGAGATCATGACCTGAGCTGAAACCAAGAGTCAGTCACTTAACCGACTAAGTCAACCAGGCACCCCAAAGTTTATATGCTTTTCTAATTTAATTAATTAATTAATTTAGAGAGAGAGGAGGGGGAAGGAGAGGAGGAAAGGGAGAGAGAGAATCTCCAGCAGACTCTCCACTGAGCATGGGAGTCTACACAAGACTCAGTCCCACAACCCTGAGATCATGACCTAAGCTGAAGTCAAGAGTTGGATGCCCAACAGACCGAGCCATCCAGATGCCCCTGTGTATACATTTTTAAAGATTCAGAAAAATATTCCCAAATTAATTTCCTAAAGGTTCAAATACTATACACCACTAGCAGCTGTATGTGAGAAGGGAACTTTCATTCCAGCTGGATAAGCGAGTGTCAGTGGGTGGTGGGGGAGTGAATTGTTAGAGTGAGTACTGAAGTGGTGAGAGACATAAAAGCGAAAGGAAATAGAAAGGGGATAGAGGGTTGCAACACAGGTTCTAGAAAGCTCATATGAAAAGCTGTAAGAAAGGATCCATATGAAACAGAACTCCTAGTTATTAGCAGGAATCACAAGGATTGTACACACCACCAAACAGGAGGAAACCTTCTCCTCTGGAGAGTGGCCTGACCCCCAGGACCTTAAGAGACAGAATCCCTGAGGGACTGAGGGGACTGTAGACTGATGGAAGGGAAGGGATAACAGGGATTTCCCTGGAAGGGTGAATTATGGCTGAGATGAGGAATGGTAGGAGGAAAGAGGCTTGGGGAACCGGAGACTTTTGGAACCATCTGGGCAGCCAATGGCCTGATCCATCACTCTGTGGCAAAATTGTGCTTTGTGTTTGACCATTGTGGGACTCCACAGTGGATGTGGTACAAAGGGGGCTCCTATGAAGGAGGAGCAAAGGCAAAGACTAGAACCTTTGATGTGAGTTAGCTCCATCCTTCTTAACTTTGAATGTGACAAAAATGAATAAAAATTTTATCTCTTTCAGGAGAGATACTGGCCCTGCCCAATTTTATCACTGCTCTTATCTGGATGGTTTCATCTGTTTCCTGAAGATGTTAAGCATTACTAAGGCAAATCCAAGCTCTGAAAGATGAATGGCCATAAAATCTGCCTGGTTGCATGTCTCTTTCCTGTCCAAAAATTAGAATACTGTGCAAATAATGTTTCCTTATTTTGATAATTCTTTGACATCCTGATAGCTTTCCATTGGGTGATTTAAAAGAAAATTTGCTTCTCTCATTTCAAGTACCTACACGAATCCTATATCCATACATTTTCTCTTATTTCAATAACAGAATCCTAATGATGGCTTATATTTGTGCAGCTCCTAGTAGATTACAGTGCTTTTCACTTATGTTTAGTTCCCATGACAACATGGCGAGGAAGGTAGTATTCCTCTTTTATGTGTCTGAAGCTCTGGGAGATGGTGTGATTGACTTAGAGTCATACAGCTGGTTAACTAGCAAATTTCCATGTCCTCACAGCTACCTGTAAGGGATTTCTCCTCCACCACAAAAGATGATCTAGATGAGGCCTCCCCATTAAAACTTTCTGTGGTGTTGGAAATCTTCTCCATACTGTTCAGTACGGTAGACACCAGGCCCCTATGGCTATTGAGCACTTGGGATGTAGCTAATGCAACTGAGGAATTGAAATTAATTTAACCTAAATAAATTTAAACTCAAATAGCCATATGTGGCAGGTGGCTACCATATTGAACAACTCAGAATTTTCTAGACCAGGAATCAGCAAGCTAGATAGCCTGCTACTTGTGTTTGTTTGTTTGTTTGTTTGTTTGTTTTTGCCACTTGTTTTTTAAGTAACATTGCAGTGGAACACAACCACACCCATTCCTTTACATATTGTTTATGACTGTTTCTGTGCTGCAATGACAGAGTTGAATGGTTGCAAGAGATATAAATTTGGCACGCAAAGCCTAAAATATTTAGGATTTCGCTCTTTAGAGAAAACATTTGCCCTCCCCTGTTCTAGACCATCACCTTCCTCTGTGATGATGGGTGTTTGCTACAATGAATCAACTGGAGGCAGTGAGTAAGAGTTGGAGTTTTGGAGAGGCGGGCTGAGCTCATATCACAATCAACCCTTAGCAGTTAGGCATAATCTTAATGCTCTAGGTCTGACTTTTCTCATTACTATCACCATTGTTATGAGAGTGGCAAGGAGCAAATCAAGTCATTCTTATTGTGCTTCACACAGTATCAGATAGATGCAGACACTTGGCAATGTTATCTATCAAAATAAAAACAGTAGAGATGGGAGCTATTAGGTTTCATTACCTTCAAATATAATAAATAATAATAATGATGATGCTTACACATGTGCAGCACCTTTAGTTTACTAAGAACTTTCACTGAGTGTTTCCTTTGGTTCTCACACCCACCCTGAATGGTCAGGCAACCCAGGCAGATCTTATTACCTCTATTTTTAAAAAGGGGAAACTGAGACTCAGAGATAGACCATGATTTGCCCAAAGTTTTATTGCTAGAAAATGGTAGAATCAGGGTTTTAAACCTGCAAGTTTTGGCTACAAATGTCGCAATTATCCTACTATTATACATACATTTGATGCCCAATATGTTTTAATAGGTTCCTTATTAGCCGTCTCACCTCAAAAACAAGTTAACTTTTGTTTTAAGAGATTTAATTATTTATTTGACAGAGAGAGAGATCTCAAGTAGGCAGAGAGGCAGGCAGAGGGGAAGGGGGAAGCAGGCTCCCCGCTGAGCAGAGAGCCCGATGCAGGGATAGATCCCAGGACCCTGAGATCATGACCTGAGCTGAAGGCAGAGACTTAACCCATTGAGCCACCCAGGCTCCCCTAAAAACAAGCTAACTTCTGAAGATTTTTTTTTTTAAGTAATCTCTACACCCAGTGTGGGACTTGAACTCAAGACCTTGAGATCAAGAGTCACATGCGCTATGGACGGAGTCATCAGGTGCTGCTGAGGCTACATCTTGACTAGTCATGTAGTTTTGGTCCTTGCTACTCCAAGTATGGTCTGCAGACCAGCAGCATCAGCACCATCTGGGAGCTTACTATAAACACCCAGAATCTCAGGTCCTACCCTAGACTCAACCAGCATCTGCATTTTCACAAGATCCCAGGTGATTCATGTATGTATTGAAGTTTGGAAGTATTCACACTCTAGACCTTTGAAACTCAAATCTGTCTTCTCCTCCCTAGAGCCTATCTCTTCATTCCTGTATGTTTAAACCATTGGCCTCTAGGATTGTTTGGTACAACTGGAATGAATCCCTCCTCCTTTCCCTAACCTCATCAAAACCTCTACAATTACAAATTTGGTGGGGCGCCTGGGTAGCTCAGTTGGTTAAGCATCTGACTCTTGGTTTCTGCTCAGGTCATGATCTCAGGGTCCTGAGATCGAGCCCCATGTTGGGCTCTGCACTCGGTTGGGAGTCTACTTGGGATTCTCTCTCTCCACCTCCCTCTGCCCCTCTGCCTCTCCCTTGACCCCATGCTCAGTCTCGTCTCTCTCTCTCTAAAATAAAGAAAGAAAGAAATCTTTAAAAAAATAAAATTACAGGGGTGCCTGGGTAGCTCAGTGGGTTAAAGCCTCTGCCTTCAGCTCAGGTCAGGGTCCTGGGATCAAGCCCTGCATTGGGCTCTCTGCTTGGCAGGAAGACTGCCTCCCCCCTCTCTCTGTGCCCGCCTCTCTGCCTACTTGTGATTTCTGTCTGTCAAATAAATAAATAAAATCTTTAAAAAAATAAAATAAAATTACAAATTTGAACAACCATTACTCAAAAAGAACAGATCAACTATTTTAAAAGACAGCTGATGAAATCTGTAACTTACCTTTTGTGGGGGATTTTTTCCAGGCCTGACCACTCAGATCACCCTCTTCAGTACCTGCTAACTAGACAATTTGGGCTCCCAGAAATTTTAAAGCATGGTTCCAATAATCAAGGATTTGACATCACCATAGACTCTTGGCCAGTTTATGATGAGATGGTAATAGTTATGAAATATGTGTATGCCTGGTAATATCCTTGTTTATCCTGATTTGGCGATCACAAATAACCTCTCAATTCAGTGGGGGTAGACTAGCAACAGTTAAGTTTCCCTGGAAAGTTCTGGTGATGCCAGATCCTCCTTTCCCCAGCACTAAAGGAAGAGATGAGGCCATTTATGAGTGGTACACACCTAGGCAGGTGAGTTTGCAGTTGGACTTGCCCTCTCTGACATTCCACGTGGAATGCGGCACATGCAACCCTTCAACCCCCTCTGACAAGGTTCCAGGGGGGCATCGTTCTCTTGTATTCTTTTAATTAACATCTCCAGCTTGTCTCCCAGTTTCCTTGCTTCTCCTGCCAACACTTTAGAAACTAAATCCGGGGCACCTGGGTGGCTCAGTGGGTTAAAGCCTCTGCTTTCGGCTCAGGTCATGATCCCAGGGTCCTGGGATTGAGCCCCACATCAGGCTCTCTGCTCCACAGAGAGCCTGCTTCCTCCTCTCTCTCCCTGCCTGCCTCTCTTGCCTATTTGTAATCTCTGTCAAATAAATAAATAAAATCTTAAAAAAAAAAAGAAACTAAATCCAGCCCTCTGTCCCTCTGTCTACTGACACAGTGCTCTGGGATGCCCTTCCAACTTCAGCTGCTTCTGCCGTGCCCACTCCTTTCACCTCCTTGTCTGAACAAGGCATCCAGACCTTCTGCAATAGAGGACATGACTTCTCCCATCCCCACATCCCCATTAGCAGGAATGAGGAACCAGGTGGTCTGGCAAACCAGAGCTACTCCTACTTTATGACTCTGTCCATACTTCCTCTTACCATTCTCTACCACCCATTTTCACTTCTTCCAAGACTTCATTGCCAAGTTCACATTTTCCTTGGTACCTCTTCTTCTCCCTCATTCTTGGGGAACTCAGCACCCATAGGAGGGGTCTAACATTCTGACTTCAGGGGTCTTAAGCCACCAACTCTTAAAGATTTCATATGCAACTATCGACATTATTCTGCAACATGGTGATGAAATCAGAACAACTTTTCTAAACATGAACTTTAGAGTGAGGTCAGTGTTTCAAACCTAGCTTTGCCATTTATTAGCTATTTGGCTTGTGGTAAAATATAATTTATTTGTCTGAAAAATGTATTTGAGAGTATCTGCCAACTTTGTTTGTCAAGAAGATTAAGGCAATAATTCAAGGAGGGAGTTTAGGGTACTGACGGATGATTGCTAGTGCTCTGGCTAGAATGGAGCTCTAGGAAGACACCACTGGCTGTGTGCTTTGTTGACTGTTGTACCCCAGCAATAAGCAAGTGGCTAGTACTAGGCACTCAAAAAATTTTGTCAAAGAATAAAATGAATACATATATGGTAGCCATGTATTCTGGGTCAATATTTTAGGTCTTGTCATCACCCTGAGTATTTCCTCAGCTAAAAGCTCAATGTCATCAATGTCATCATTCTTCTTCTGGGCTTTCGATGCTCCAGACTCCATCACCTTGTGACCTCCCATAGTACCTGCTGGGCCAATCTTCAGTCTTGGGTTCCTACCTCATATCATGACGATGCTCATAACTTTGGTTGTCCCAAGTAACTCTATGTTTCTTTAAGAAAAATCATGGATGTCTTGGTGGTTCAGTTGGCTAAGTATCTGCCTTCAGCTCAGATGATGATCCCAGGGTACTGGTGTTCAAGCCCTGCATCGGGCTCTCTTCCCTGGGGGAGTCTGCTCCTCCCTCTGCTCCCTGCCCCCCTCCCAACTTGTGCTCTCTCTCTAAAATAAATAAAATCTTTTTCTTTTTTTTTTCTTTTTAAAGGAGACAAAAAGAAAAGGAAAAATCACAAGATTCTTATGAGAGGCTCCACCAAAACTTAACAACAACAATAATAACTAACACTGAGTACTTACCTATATGCAAGGCACTCTTCTAAGTCTTTTACATATATTACCTAATCCAATTCTTACCATCTTTCAAAAAGGGAGGGATGTGGGATTCAAACCCAAACCTATATTGGTACCCGGGACCACGCCCTCAAGCACCACCGAATATGACTACTCTTCACATTGGGTTCTCACTGTTACTCAGCAGAACTTTACACATCTCTTGTTGCCTCCCAGACATATGGGGTCAACAGCTGTTTTCTGTCTTCCTTGGTTCTTTCCCTCTCCGCCCTACTCCCAAAATGCAGCCAGCTCCCTCTGTGAGCACTGACCCAGCCTCCCTCATTACCCACATTACATCATGGCCACCTGATGGAAGGGCTCTCCACCGCCAGTCAGCTCCTCTGTGTAACCTCTTCTCCACTCAGAATATCTGTATACTTTCCTCATCCTCTCCCATACCCTAGGAGCTCAGAGAAAGTACTTTTCCACTTTCCTTCCTCAGGCTCCCTTGAATCAGACCCTTTTTCCTTCTTGGGGATTATCTTCCATTAATTATCCATTCTCTTGTAATTTCAGAAACTCTTTTTGGCATTCTCCTAAGAAGCTTGCAATTTCTTTGAGGAAATGGACACATAACTTCAAGCTCTGTCTCTGCATTATTGTTTGCTCTGTGTGAAAACCTTGTCATGCTTCCCTTCTTGTAGAAAAACATTCCTTCATTCTGTGTATTTGAACTACCATCTTAGCTTTCTCCTTTTAACAAAAATTTCTTAAAATATTGACAACTAGAGTTACCCGTTTCTTTTTTTTTTTAAAGATTTTATTTATTTACTTGTCAGAGAGAGAGAGGGGGAGAATGAGCAAGCACAGGCAGACAGAGTGGCAGGCAGAGGCAGAGGGAGAAGCAGGCTCCCTGGCGAGCAAGGAGCCCGATGTGGGACTCGATCCCAGGACACTGGGATCACGACCTGAGCCGAAGGCAGCCTCCTAACCAACTGAGGCACCCAGGCATCCCTAGAGTTACCCATTTCTATTGTTCATTACATATTCTTAAAATGTTTTCAATATGGCTTCTTAATTACAAAATTTTTTGCCCTTTTTTTGTATTTTTGGAGCCTTTAATAATGTAATTTCTTCAGTGGAGTGAATGCTTTTTTTTTTTAAAGATTTTATTTATTTATTTGAGAGAGAGAGTAAGAAGGAACAGAGAGAGGGCCAGAGGGAAAGGGAGAAGCAGACTCCCCACTGAGCAAGGAGCCTGATGTGGGACTCAATCCCAAGACCCTGGGATCATGACCTGAATTAAAGGCAGACACTTAATGGACTGAGCTAACCAGACACCCTAGTTGCTTATTTTTCCATTTACTTTAATAATCCAATTTCTTTGGTGGAGTGGAAAAAGTGCAGCTTGTTTCTCATGCTTATTTGATCCCAGAGGTTTTTTCATGCTCAAAGCACTGTGTTTCATGGACCACACTTCAGGAAATCCTTTTTAAGGATTATAGGTGATGTAAGTGAAGTTCCAGGCACACAGGAAGGTTTTCTAAGAAGTAGCAACCACAGTCACAGGGCATCCCCCTCCGCCCCAACCATTTTTGCCTCTTGGATATCATGACTGGGCAGCTTTCTTGAACTATTTCTAGTCCAGTGTCACAATCTCATATGCTCAAAACACCTTCCCCCAAGGCCCGAAGCTAGGTTTAACTACCCAACATCTGTTCCACCCCAGCAAGAGGTTCTGTTCTGATCCCTTTTGAACCTCCTTGCCCATCACCAGGCCACCTGTAGCCCAGCGAGTCTTGAGATGTGGCACTTACTCAAGGACATTAGAGGGGTACTTGAGTGTCTCAGTCAGTTAAGTGTCTGACTTCAGCTTAGGTCATGCTCTCAGGGGCCTGGAATCAAGCCCTAAGATGAGCCCCATGTCAGGCTCCACACTCAGCATGGAGCCTGCATGTCCCTCTCTTTTTTCTTCTGCCCATCTCCCTGCTGGTGCTCTCTATATCTGTCTCTCTTCAAGTAAATAGAATCTTTTTTTAAAAAGTGGGAAGCATTAGATCCCCATGAAAACCCTACACTGTGAATGTATTGGCAAAAGGCGTCATTGAGAACCCAGAGATTTCAGGAATTAAACCTACAAAGGAGTAAATATTTGTTTATTAATCAGAACCTTTTAATGAGTACCTTTTCATGGAGGGTTTTGTAATAGTTTAACTCACTTTCTAACATTGTTACAAAGCCAGTAGTTAGATCAAACAATCTGCCTTGAATGTGCCTCTTTTTAAACTTTGCCAGGACAGAGAGATATCTGCAAGTTACTTAATATCTCTGAGCTTCCCTTTTCTCATAAACAAAATAGAGGAATGTCTACCTCACAGACTTATTGTGAATAGGAAGCGGGGTAATTGTGTATAAAGCATTTGGTTTGGGCCCTGGAACGCAGCAGGCACTGAAAAAGAGAAGTGACAGCTTGGAGAAATAAAGTATGTGAAACCCCAGGTGGTGAAGGTCTTGACCTCCAGGATAAGAAGAGCATTATTCATCCTACATCTGGGAAGCCCCTGGCTTCCAGCCCTTTAATAAAATGATTCTCACTGTTGTAAAGAAAGAAAAAGTTGAAAGAAAGAAAGGAAGAAAGGAAAACTACTGTGTCCTGATATTCAGGAAAGGTCTTCAAAACCGAAACTCTCATATTAGACCCTAAAACAAGAGTGATGTCAGAGGGCGCCTGGGTGGCTCGGTGGGTTAAGCCTCTGCTTTTGGCTCAGGTCATGATCTCCGGGTCCTGGGATGGAGCCCCACATCGGGCTCTCTTCTCAGTGGGGAGCCTGCTTCCTCCTCTCTCTCTGCCTGCCTCTCTGCCTACTTGTGATCTCCGTCAAACAAATAAATAAAATCTTAAAAAAAAAAGAGTGATGTCAGATTTGGAGCTATAGGAAATGGTAGAGAACACACAGAATCAGAAAGATTGGGTAAAGTAGTGCCTACTTTACCTACTCCAGATATTTAGGAATAAAACATCAGTGTGAAGTCCTCTTATATTGGTGGTAACAGCATCCTCATCTTACTATCAAATATTTATCAGCTGCTTATTGAATCTAGGACACTGTGCTAAGTAAGGCGGGGGAAGAAAGCATGTCCAAGGCTGTCTTTACCTTCAGCTTAGCAAAAGATAAAAACAGTAACACTTAATATATGTTGAATGGCAAGAGTTGGGACATTTATAGACTTGCTGTGAAATTGCAGAGCAGGGATGCCTGGCCGGCTCGGTCTGTTAAGTGTCTGCCTTCAGCTCAGGTCATGATCCCAGGGTCCTGGCATGGCATCGAGTCGAGCCCTGAATCAGGCTTCCTGCTCAGCGGGAAGCCTTTCTACTTCTCTCGCTCCCCCTGCTTGTGTGCGTGCACACTCTCTCTGTCAAATAAATAAATAAATAAAATCTTTTAAAAAGAAAACAAGAATTGCAGAGCAGAGGGATTATTGGAAGGATGCCTGCATAGGGATAGGGTGGCTTCTCTAATACTTTTAGAGTTTCCTGTCAGAAATGTGACTGAATCAAATGTTGTTCAGATAAATGATGAAGAGGGAAGAAGGTTTTCTAGGAAATGGGTCCTGTCTTAAATATGTTGGCCTGCTAGTGCAAGGAGTTCGAGCTTAAACAGAATTTGATGAGGAGATAGTTTTCCAGAAAAATTTCATTGTATTTTATTCAGCTGTCATTTAACTGATGTTTTAATCAATTAAACAGAAAAGAAGACAATGATGAAATATACATTTATGTCAATACATATTTATAGCCATATTGATATTTTTTTCTTTTCATAGAGAAATAACTTGCAGGATGTTCACCAAAGGTCAAAAGTGGCTATTTGGAGTTGTGGTAATTTTTGTGATTTTCTGTCCAGCGCAAAGTTCAGAGAAGAGGAAAGAAAGGAAGGAAGGCAGACAAGCCTGTCGGCAATGGGGAATTAACAAAGATTCCTGTGAAAGGACATGCCATGACCTAAGTCACGCTATAGGGACACAGCAATTTCAGGCAGCGTTTTAGAAAGGAATACATGGTTTCTAAGTAAGTGGTTAGGAAATGAGGCAGTGGTTTCTGGGCATGGGTGTGGGTTTTCTGAGACAAGTCCTCTGAGACTCATTTCATTCCCTTTTGCATGACAGATGCGATTTAACTTTTCTGTGCACAAAATCATCTCTCAAGCATTTAACAGTTCAATTGACACAGAATGAGAAAAATGGAATCATTTTAGAAGCCCAAGAAAGTAAGTCATAAGAAGGAAATTTAGTTTTTCTGCTAATGGAAAAAAAAATCTACCGTAGAATGCAGATTTTCTCTTAGTCATCCTCTACCTGAAACATGAGCCATCGTACCTTCCTCTGAGAGGAGATAACAAGAAAGTGTTACATTTTAAGTTTAACCAAGAGTTCTAGTTAGAGTTTTCATTTAATGTATCATGAGCAGATTTTGGCTTTACCTGTAATCTTAGGGAATTTCTACAGAAATCAGGAAGACATTTGGAAAGAAAGGCTGTGCAACCCAAGTGATATGGATGTGTCTAGCTCTGGCATGCCTTTGACCACAAGGATGAGAGCCTGTATACTGCCTGAAATCCTCAGTCATTTCAAGCTACGATTTTGGGGGTGCCTGGGTGGCTCCATGGGTTAAGCATCGGCCTTCAGCTCAGGTGATGATCCCAGAGTCCTGGGATGGAGCCCTGCATTGGCCTCCCTGCTAAGCGGGGCGTCTTCTTGTCCCTCTCCCTCTGCCTGCTGCTTCCCCATCTCCCGCTCGTGTGCTCTCTCTCTCTCTGTCAAATAAATAAATAAAATCTTAAAAAAAAAAAAAAAGCTATGATTTTGGGGCACCTGGATGGCTCAGTTGTTTTTGCATCCCACTCTTGATTTCAGCTCTGGTCATGATCTCAGGGTCGTAAGACTGAGCCCCAGGGCAGGCTCTGTGCTCAGTGTGGAGTCTGCTTGAAATTCTCCCTTTCTCTCTGTCCCTCATCCCACTCTCTCTCTCTCTCAAATAAATAAATAAATAAATAAATAAAATCTTTTAAAAATTAAAACTATAAAAATAAATTAATAAAATAATAAAAGTTTTAAAAATAAAATAATTAAATAAGTAATTAAAAATAAAATAATAAAAAATAAAACTAAAACTAAACAATTAAAACTATAAAAATACATAAATTAAAAATTAGACTTGTCTTATAATCATTATTCTCCTCAGAGACATCAATATTTTGATGCATAGTCTTCCCAGATACTCATGTTCTCATATATACATTACCTTACATATTCAAATTCTTTTTTTTTTTTAAGTAGGATTCCTGCCCAGTCCAGAACCCAACATGGGGTTTGAACTCATGATTCTGAAATCAAGAGTCAGATACTTATCTGACCAAGCCACCCAGGTGCCCCCATATTCAAAAGCTTTTTATATAATCTTACTGTGCTCAGACTGTGTATTATGTCCCACATATGCTTTCCTTTTTCAATATGTCTCAGAACCTTCTAAGTCAGTCTTGTACATTTTCCTCATTTCCTTTTAATTATTTCTACATTTCCTTTTAATTATTGTGTAATATTTCATACCATCAACTTCCATGTTCTATCCATCCATCTTCCCATTCTTGAATATTTAATTTGTTTTCAAGAGAACATTAAGAGAAATTATATGCCAACAAATTGGACAGCCTAGGAGAAATGGATAAATTTCTAGAAGCACATAACCTTCCAAAACTGAGTCAGGAAAAAATGGAACATTTGAACAGACCTATTATTAACAATGAAATTAAATCTGTAATCAGAAAGTTCTCAACAAACAAAAATCCAGGACCAGATGGCTTCACTGGTGAATTCTACCAAATAGTTAATGAAGAGTTAATATTGATTCTTCTCAAAGTATTCCAAAAGACAGAAGAGGGAAAAAAGCTTCCAAATTCATTATATGAGGCCAGCATTACCTGGAAAACAAAACCAGATAAAGACACTATAAAATAGAGAAGTACAGGCCAATTTCTCTCATGAACATAGATGCAAAAATTGTCAACAAAATATTAGTGAACAGAGTTCAACAGTATGTTTTAAGGAATCACTCACCACAATCAAATGGGATTTATTCCCAGAATTCAAAGGTGGTTCAATATTTGCAAATCAATCAATGTGTTACATCACATCAACAAGAGAAAGAATAAAAATGATATGGTCATTTCAATAAGTAGTTTATTTAAAAAAAAATGATTGTCTGAAAATATGTAATATCATGGAAAATATGTAGAGTGTATAGCCAAGTGGGTGAAAAAGGCAACATACAGACATTATATCCAATATAATCCCATTGGAAACATATTTATTCATACTGATTCACAAAGAAAGGGTAAGAGAAAACTTAAAGTGTCAACAATGATTATATTCGTGAGATGGGATCATACTTGATTTTTGTCATTTGTTTCATTGCTTGTCTGCGTTTTTCAACATTTTTTTGCAATACGCCTGACAACTTTCTTTAAAATTATTATTTATTTATTTTTAAAGATTCTATTCATTCACCTGACAGACAGAGATCACAAGTAGGCAGAGAGTCAGGCAGAGAGAGAGAGGAGGAAGCAGGCTCCCTGCTGAGCAGAGAGCCCGACACGGGGCTCGATCCCAGAACCCCGGGATCATGACCCGAGCTGAAGGCAGAGGCTTTAACCCACTGAGCCACCCAGGGGCCCCCAACTTTTGTTATTATAAAAAAAATCAACAGTGTTACTTGGAAAGTAAACCAAAATGACAGTTACTTAGCTAGGAAAAGGCAATCTCTCTTCTTCATTCACGAAACATTTGCCTTACTCACTTGAATACAGTTTCCCTGGGGAGCGAGCCAAAGAGTAAGCCAAGAAGGTTTGATAGAAGCCCAGCGAAAACATCTGTAGTGAAGGAGGTGGGGTGTGGGGCGGAAGGAAGGAGAGACCAAGAAATCAGTGAGCGTCCAGTCTCCTCTCATGCTCTCTACCTCCTTTTGTTCAAACAGTTCATTCTGGTGAGGCCACAGGCATTTCTGAAATTCTCCAAGGTGGGGAGCTGCCAGGGGCAAACTTGGCCATTCTTTCATGTGGGAACATGTGTGACTGGTGTTCAGGGAGGACCTACAAGGGAATGTTTCGCTCTCTCGCTGGGCTTGACTCCGAAGTATAGATTTACAGAGCTGTATACAGTGCCACTGAAAGAGCACTTACATTTCCCAGCATGGGTCTGGGCCGTGGTTTTTATCTTGGCAGGCTCTGGGTAGTCATCTCTTTGAAACGATAAGACTTTAAACAACAGGTGGCAGCCCAAACCATGCTAAAGAGTCTTGACCACATTTGCAAGCCTGTCCTGGACTCAGTTTCCTGTCCAGCCAGCTCCTGGAAGGGATGTTCTCGAGGCCAGGCATCTCCTGTGGCATAAGAGATGCTAAGCCCCAGCCTGGTTGAAAACTTGGGGCCGATATCCCGTACACTAGGATGGAAGCTTGAAATACTCAGAGGGACTTCAGGAAGAGTAGGCAGTGGATTCTCATGTTCTGAGACTGTTGACGTTAAACAAATCCAGAATCACGGACTTTCCCAGGACATGTGTTACAACCATGGGCCTAGGAGGGAAACTTCAGTTCCCAGAGCAGGTGCTCCCTTATATGATATGATATCAGAAATGTGCCTTTCTTACCTTCATTTCCTCTATTATCTACTGACCACTCTGAAATCCTACTAAGGTTCCATTCCATATGATTATGGAACAAACAGATTTTGCAAAATTATCGTTATCTCTGGAAGAGGTATCATATCAGCCATGACCTCTTAAATGTGACTGAATTTTACTCAACTCCTACTAGCGGACAAGTGTTCCCTGCAGAGAGTGATGGTTATTAGGCGATGAACTGGGATGAAGGAAAGATCCCCTTATGGACTTTGCTTCAGGAAAGCAGACCCAGTAGGGTTCTAGAAGCCCAAGTCATTTAAATCCATCAGGTAATCCACCGAGTAGCCCAAGAATGAGGATACTTAAGGGAGAGGGGGTCTGGGGACCAAGAATATACAGTCAGTCTTCATTATTGACAATTTCCATATTTGTGAATTGACCTACTCACTAAAGCTTATTTGTAAACTCCCAAATCAACCTCTTGGTGTTCTGTGATCATTTGTGGGTTTTCACAGAGCCCTGAAAACGTTGAATCACCTGACATGTTCCAAGCTGAGGAGGGACAAGGTGGTGCTCTGCCTTCTTGTTTCAGCTCTCATACTATAAAGTGTCCTTTTTGCAGACTATAATGGTGCCAATTCTTACAGTAGTGATTTTTTTTTCTTTTTTGGTTAGTGATTTCATGGTTTAAAATGGTGGCCTTCAAGTGTAGTGCTAAAGTGCTGTCTAGTGTTCCTTTGCACAAGGAGGCCGTGATATACTTTATAAAGAAAAAACATACGTTAAAGAAGTTTTATTCAGGCATGAGTTATAGTGCTGTTGGCTGCTGGTTCAATGTTAATGAATCAATAATATTCATTAAATATGGTATTTTTAAAATTATAATAGTTTTATTTACTATAATAGATCTAAATTATTTAAACATGTAATCATATAGAAATTAGGTATTTTACATTCTTTATTTCAGATATTCTAAGTCTTTAAAGTTTAATGTATTTTAATGTATATTTTCTACAGGCAGCACATCTCAGTTTGGACAAGATATATATATATATATATATTTTTTTTTTTAATTAATCTGACAGATCACAAGTAGGCAGAGAGGCAGGCAGAGAGAGAGGAGGAAGCAGGCTCCCCGCTGAGCAGAGAGCCCGATGCGGGACTCGATCCCAGGACCGTGGGATCATGACCTGAGCTGAAGGCAGAGGCTTAACCGGCTGAGCCACCCAGGCGCCCCTGGACAAGATATATTTTAAGTGCTCAGTAGCCACACGTGGCCAGTAGCTGCCATGTTGACAATATAGCTCTACCATTTTAAGTCGCTGATATTCGGGGTTATTTGTTGTTGCAGCATCACTTAGCTGATCTTGACTGATAGACCAGACATTGATTTTCTTCAGATATCCTGATGAAGTATGTTTCCTAAGCTTGATGTAGAGATCACCAGGATTGATGCAGAGTAGGTTGCATTGGTGTTCACTCAATGGCAACAGAGGGAACCTTTGATGAACTGTGTGAAGATCAGTTTTTAGCTCCTTAGTGCTGTATCTCCTGATTATGACCTAGAGGAGTGTTTACTTGAGCTCCTCATGTGTTTAAGCCATTTTGAAACCTTTGTGGTAGAAAGAAGATGAATTTTTTTCTGATAGGGTTTATTTTTTATTTTTTGTATAAACATATAATGTATTTTTAGCCCCAGGGGTACAAGCTACCCTCCCCAATGTCCATAATCCCACCACCCTCTCCCGATCCCCCTTCCCCCAGCAACCCTCAGTTTGTTTTGTGAGATTAAGAGTCTCTTATGGTTTGTCTCCCTCCCAATCCCATCTTGTTTCATTTATTCTTTTCCTATCCCCAAACCCCCATGTTGCATCTCCCCTTCCTCATATCAGGGAGATCACATGATAGTTGTCTTTCTCCAATTGACTTTAAATATGGAATCTTTAAACAGAAGCACACGAAAAACAAAGTTGCGTATTGATCGGTTGATGAAAATGTGACCAGAAGCTCACACGAAACTAACCCTGGATTTTCCCTAGGAAAACTATCCAGTATTTGCTAATTGGCAGCATTCTCAGAGACTTTATACGCCAATAATGAGAATCAATTGGGATCTTAGACTTTGGAAGAAGAAGAAGAAGAAGAAAGAGCAACTGGTCAGTAGCTATCTTTAGTAATAAAATAAATGAAATGTATCCATATCTTCCCATTATTCGTGTGAGAAAAGACTGAGAGCCTCAGTGTGGCTGTTCATGAAGCATATCAAAATCTAGAATTCATTGGACTATATCAATGTTTCATAAAGGTTCTAAAATTTCCTCAAGGAATAATTCAGGGCAGTGATTCTATCCCTATAAGGGTAATCTCCTTCGCTGACATCCCATCAGGGGTACTTAACTGTATGAAGCCAGTAATACAAAAATACCAAGAAACTTCTACCTAGAAAGATGTAGCCCATTTTACCTCAACATTTGGCTATAATTTCATTATTATTTATATGGCAGTCTAATTTGACTGAAGTGCCATTTTTAAATAACTACAGGAGTACTCCTTCACTCATAAACATTATTTTAATAACTCCTCCATAATTAAGGAATTCTCTGTTCCAGACTTAGTGCTGTTTCTCTCTGTGAGGGCTCTGGATTACAATCTTGAGTGTGCTAATTTACAAGGCCTAAAGTATGGATTCTCTGGGGTGTGGGGGGGGGGCTATTTATACTGAAGCAATAGTCCTAAACTTGGCAGTGTTAGAATCTAACAGACTTATCTAGACAAAAGCCTCAGCTAACTGATATCATCCATTTATGATGAGTACACAAGTGCTTCAGTGAAAACCAGGCATCAGAAGAAACAGAGGTCAGGTCAAGTGGTGCCCGTCAGATAAGCCAGCGCGGTCCACAGGGGTGGGGCTGTGGGATGGAGTGGGGTTGGCCAACACTGAAGAAACAGGGTACTTGTCTCATACTCAAGGAAGCCATAAAGCCTAAATCAGGACCAGAGAGAGGCTCAACGGCCTCGAGTGGCCCTTGGGACAGCATTGGCTGAGGCTGCCTGGGGCAGTGACCTCCACGGATTTCTCTCCTAAAACGAAAGGAGCTGAGCCTGGGATGAACACTGTGTCCCTGCATGATGGCCACATAATTCATTCCTTGCTGCATTTGATAAGATTGCCTGAAGAGGCTGTTATGGTTGGAGAAGGGGCTGGGAGCCAAAACTGGCAGATAAAGGGAAAGACAAAGGTGAGAGAGAGGCAAGAGGCAGCAATGGAGCCAGCTACTCTGGCCAGAAAAATTCTGTCTAGAGATGTGAGACCCAGGTAGTCAGTCAGGCATTTAAGCCAACTGGGCCATTGTCTTCTTGGAGTTCAGGGGGAAGACTGATTTTTTAAGAGCCTGTGGTTCTGTTCTGGGAGGAATAGAAGTTCCTAGCCAGGGAAATGGAATTACGAAGTGCACAGAGGACAGTGGGACATATTTGTATTACTGGTGGATTACTTGGTGGATTTATATCAGGGGTTTTAACATTTCCCCCCTTCAGGGAACCAGTTGAGAACTAAGTCTGCATAAATCCTCTCGAGTTATACTTAACTCAATCAAGGCACAATAGATTTTAAATCAAATTTCTTCTATGCAGGAAGTTTCCAGGAAGGCAAAGCAGGGAATTATTCTTTCTGTCAGCCTTTTAATACAGTATCAATAAGCAGTTTCCTATCTTATAAGCCAGAGTTCTTCAGAGAAAACAGAAACAATAGGATATATATGTTTTATCCTATTGGTGTACTAAATCATGCCACCGGCTTTCCTGGGTCTCTAGCTTGTAGATGGCAGACATGGGTCTTCTCATCCTCCATAATCACATACGCCAATTCCTCATAATAAATCTTGGGACGAGAAGACCTAAGATCTGCCATGTGCAAGCTGGAGACCCAGGAAAGCTGGTGGTGTAATTCAGTCTAAGTCCAAAAACCTGAAAACCAGGGGAGCCAATGGAGTAAATCCAAGTCCAAGGGTGGTAGAAGATGAGATGCCATGTCCAGCTTATTAAGGCAGAAAAAAGAGGCTAATTCCTCCTTCCACCTTTGTTCTATTCAGGTCCTCAATGGATTGGGTGATGCCCACACACAATGGAGGGGGCAATCTATTGAGTCCACCAATCCAAATATGAATGTCATCCAGAAACACTTCATAGACACCCTTGGAAATATTTAGAGGCACCTGGGCTCAGTCTGTTGAACATCTGCCTTCAGCTCAGGTTATGATCCCAGAGTCCTGGGATTGAGTCCAGCATCAGGCTCCCTGCTTAGCGGGGAGTCTCCTTTTTCTTTCTCCCCCCCTCCCACCATTTGCCTTATCTCTCTCAAATCAATCAATCAATCTTAAAAAATGTTTAATCTGGGCACCTCATAGCCAGTCAAGACGACACCTAAAATTAACCATTACACTGTATTATTTACAATTAATTTCAGTAACTTACTTTTTACAGAGATGCTTTTGTAGCTGAGAAAGCTTGTGAAGTTGTTTCTACCCATTAATTTTTCAAAAGTATGCAACAGATGATGGCTTGCTTTTTCCCTTACACAGATAAAGATAACTGAAGTTTATAATATCTGTGTATCCAAACTATGTTTATGCAGAGATCCTAGCAAAGTATTTGGTTTGTATATAGCCATTGAAAGAAACATCGTTCAGACATTGATGTTCATCTAGTCACTCTAGCTTTATATTCTGCTCTTGTGGAAGTATGCGTGGCATGATCTATAAAAAAAAAAAATCTTCAGCTTAGCCAGTCTAGCATGATACTTCAGGAGAATGTGAATTCGGGTCAGGTAATACAGTTTTCTGACCTGTGCAACACCCATAGCCCAGATTAGGGGTGGTCTTATGGCCAACATATTGTCAAGTCTGCGGTAGATGAAAAGTACCCCTTCTTGCCTTCTCTGTCTCCTCTTTCAATCCACTCTGCCCTTTTAATCCTTTGGTTCTGGTGTTGATAATTTCACCCCTCTGTCCTTATTAGCTCATGTATTAGAAAAAGCTTGGGAGCCAGAGACTGAGGGGATTAGAATCTTGTGGTTGGAGAATAAGGGTGCAGGATGTAGGAGCGGCCTTGAGGTGAATTATCAAAAAGATGGTAACTTTTCTCAGGGGAAAATTTAACTTCCAGCTAGTACATCTAAAGCAGAAGATTCTGCTTATAGGTCATTTGTTTGCTGCCCCACCTTGAATCACATTATAAAAAGTTTCTTTATTTACTCTTCTTTAGGACACTGGTGGACAGAAATGGAGAAAGAGAGTTAAAGAACTAAGTCCAGAGGTCCCAGAACCTGGCTGGGATCTCTTGTGTAGATCCTTAAAGACCAGCATGTCTGATGGCCCAAGTTTGGGTTTTGTCTTTCTGACACAAAGCAGAGAAGAACATTGATTTCAGGTCAGTTCTCATTTTTATTGACTTGTTTTTTATTTTATGCAGTGGGGAAAGGAGCAAGAAGAAAAATGGCATTTTGCTCAAGTACAGCCTGTCTTTCTATGTCAACGAGTAGTATTCTAGTAAACTCAGTCAAGTCTGACCACTTGGGAGAACTAAGGAAGAAGACCACTCCCACTTCCTGTGCAATTCTGATGTGGCAGGCATTGTGTTTTGCTTTATATGTATTCTAGTGTTCATCTGGACAACAACTTTATAGAATAGTTGATGTTATTCTCGTTTTACCAGTGGCTAGCAAGTCCTAAAAAGTGAGTTACTTGCCCAAGATTCTACACCTAGTAAGTGGCAAAGAAGGAATTAAAGTCCCAATCTCTTTAAACTGGAAAGCGGATGCTTTCTTTACTTATTTCCAAAAGCTTTTATTTAAGGGCGTCTGGGTGGTTCAGTTGGTTGAGTGTGTGACTCTTGGTTTTAGTGCACGTCCTGATCTCAGGGTTGTGAGATCGAGCCCTGCATCAGGCTCCCCCACCTCAGCAAGGAATCTGCTCAAGATTCTCTCCTGGGGTGCCTGGGTGGCTCTGTAGGTTAAAGCCTCTGCCTTTGGCTTGGGTCATGATCTCAGGGTCCTGGGATCAAGTCCTGCATCGGGCTCTCTGCTCAGCCGACAGCCTGCTTCCCCCCTCTCTCTTTGCCTGCCTCTCTGCCTACTTGTGATCTCTGTCTGTCAAATGAATACTTAAAATCTTAAAAAAAAAAAAAGATTCTCTCTCTACCTCTTCCATCCCCCACCCTTTCTCTCAAATAAATAAATAAATGCATCTTTTAAAAAAGCTCTTATTTAATCAACAACTATTTTTGAGCATCTGTTACAGGCTAGGTCTTGTGCTACTGTAAAGAATACAAGGATAAATAAACATACTTGTCCACAGAGAGCCCTAGGCCAGTGGGGGATGGGGCACACAGGTGCAGCGTGTTAGCTGCTAGTGAAGACTCCCAGGCAGCCACAGAGGAGAGGCACCTGCCTGAGTCTTGGGGGATCAAAAACATCAATCCAGAGAAAATACCTCTACAGGAGCTTAATAAAAAAGTGCTTCTCAAATTTTGATGTAAATATGAATCACTCTGGGATTTTTTTTCACTCTGGGGTCTTATTAAAATATAGTTTCTGATTCAGTAGGTTTGGAGGGGGGCCTGAGATTCTGCATTTCTTTTTTTAAGATTTAACTTATTTATTTGACAGAGAGAGAGAGAGAGCGAGCACAGGCAGACAGAATGGCAGGCAGAGGCAGAGGGAGAAGCAAGCTCCCTGCTGAGCAAGGAGCCCGATGTGGGACTCAATCCCAGGACGCTGGGATCATGATCTGAGCCGAAGGCAGCTGCTTAACCAACTGAGCCACCCAGGCGTCCCGAGATTCTGCATTTCTAACAGGAGAGGCTGATGCTGCTGGCCCATGGCTCACACTTCTTAGCTGTAAAGCTCTAAAGGGAAGGGAAAGGTTAGCCAGGTGGAGAGATGTGTTGGGGAGAACTTTCCCAGGAAAGACAAGGAATGTGCAAAGACTCAGCGAGAAAAAGAGCAAGATCAACTTCAGGGAACTGCCATTGATCCAGCAAGCCTGGGTTATAGGTCATGACAAGGTGAGCTAGCCTGACATGGGGCTAGAGGCAACAGCAAACAAGTGAGCTGGAAGCACATTACACAGGTTCTGTAAGACTTGGTAAGAAGCTACGTCTGATGCTGAGGGCAACTGAGATGCCATTCAGTGTTTCCAACTGATGAGTTCCTGTCTCAGATTTAGGCTTTCCAAAAAGCATACAGGCTATCACATGGAAAATGCATCAGGACAATGTTCTCAATCCTGTTGCTTGTTAGAATCACCTGAGAGCTTTAAAAAAAGTACCAATGCTCAGTCCCCGCATCAGACAAAGAGGATCTCTAAGGGAGAGCTCGAAGTGTGGTCTTCCGACCGGCAGCATCAGTATCAGTTGGGACCTTATTCGAAACGCAAGTTCCCTAACTCCAGCCTGCATTTACTGAATCAGGAACTATGCGGATGGGACCAGCAGTCTGGGTTGTAACAAGCTCTCTCAGGTGACTCTAATGGAGCTAACGTTTGAGATTCATTAGTTTAGATGGAAAACAGTAGGGAGAGGAAAGAGACGGCTACTGTACAATTTATAAACTAGGTAAGCTTCTGTCTTATGTACTGAATTGTGCCCCCTAAATTCCTATGTTGGAGCCCTAGGCTTCAGTGGGATGGTATTTGGAGGTAGGACCTTTGGGAGGTAATTAAGTTCAGATGACGTCATGAGGGCGGGGCTTTATGATTGAATTATCGCCCTCATAAGAAGAGGCGCCAGAGGGCGGGTAAGGTCTCTTTTCTCACCACTCGTGAGAGTTTAGAGGTAGGGTAGCTGTCTGCAAGCCAGAAGAGAGAGGTCCCCAGAAACGGACAGTGCCGGAGCCTCGGTCTTGGACTTCCGAGCCTCTAGAATGGCGAGTAAGTATATAAATTTCTGTTCTTAAGTCACGTCGTCGATGGTGTTTTGTTCCGGCAGCCCGCCTATGCTAAGACGCTTCTGGAACAGTGGGCAATCTTACTGTGACACATGGGTCCCTGTGGAGTTACTGTTAAAATACGTATCTTGGAGCTTGTGGGCATGAACTAGTTTTAATTATAACAAACTGAGCCTTGATAGCTTCTGTTCTAATATCAGTTTAGCAGTTGTGGCTTTTTGTTTGGTTTTGTTTGTTTTTATGTTTGTATCCTAAAGTTGATATGAGTAATTGGAATTGTAAACCTGTAATAGCATTGCCAGATAAAATATAGGATGTCCAGTTAAATTTGAATTTCATATGAACAAGAAATAACTTTTTAGTAAAAGTATGTCCCAAATAGTGTAGGGGTTAAAACTACTCTAAAAAATTATTCATCATTTGTCTGAAATTAAAATTTTACTGACTGTCCTGTGTTTTTATTTACTCAATTGGAAATGCTAACCTATAACAAATTAATACAGATCAAGATATATTTATTAAATGGGTGATGGGGTTGACTAGACATATAGAGTAAGGGGATGAGTCAGTGATGGTTTGGAAACTGGGTAAATCTTGATACCCTATAGGAAAATAGGAGAGAGACACTGAAGGCAGAGTTGATTGGGGAAGAAGGACAAAATGATGAATTACATTTTGGAAATGTGGATATGAAGGTCCTTCTTGAATATATAAGAAGATTTAAATTAGTAGGCTTTTGGAGATATAGTTCTGGACATAAGGAGAAACATCAGGAGGGAATCACAGGTTTAAATATCATAAGCAATTAGGTGGTAGGAAATTCTAGGAGTGGATGAGATCCCAGAAACCAGGTAGAAAAGAGGGAGTTGTTAAAAATAGGATGTAGACTGAAGTATCTGAGGAGTTGGGAGACCAGGTGTAAGCCGAGAAGTACTCTTGGGTCAAGAAGAGGAACCCCAATCTGTTTTCACAGGAAGAATGGTGGAAGGGGATGGCTGTGCATGCAGGTGAGCTTGGTGGAAGGAAGTGGACTTGCATCAGGAGCTCTGCATAGATTCTTATGCCAAAGGAACCCCTTTTCCCTTGTGACCAGTTCATTCTGGTTGTGCTCATTGTATCAAATAATGTAAAATGATGGAATGAGTTTCAAAGGCTCTTTTTATGAAAACTAAGCTAAACTTTGGAAAAACCTTAAAATGGCAAACTGCATTTTTTGTTGTTAAAGTAGGGCTGGGTAACACAGCTGTAAACACTTGGATCTGAGAAAAAAAAAGTAAAAGCCTAGTAGGATTTTGCACTTACATTGCTTTACCTACAGAAATTCAAACTGGGCACACAAATGAGAAATCATTGGTATGATTTCTGCAGAAGTCCCATTAACAGACCCCCTCCAAAATGCCATGGGCCTAACTCAGAAAACTAACAAACGACGTATACTTTTTAGGGTAAAATAAAATGTAAATTACACATGTTCCCATTTCTTAAGTGATTCACTGTTTGGTTTTGTTTTTGTTTTTAGTATATTTCCAACAATTCTTTCTAGTTTAATTACTCTATGATTGATAATAACTTTATATATTTAACGTGTATATATTTTGGTATATGTATGCATTGTGTTATGATTACCATAACCAAGCCAATTAAAGTATCAGTCTCCTGACATAATTACCATTTTTTTTGTGTGTGATGAGAACTTGAGATCTACGGTCTCAGCAAATTTAAATATACAGTACATTATGAGCTATAGTCACCATACTTGTGTGTTAGGTCTCCAGAACTTACTTGTCTTATAACTGATAGTTTATACTTAAAAAAAAATTGTGTATAAATTCAATTTAGTTAACATATACTATATTATTCTGAAGCAGAATTTAGTGATTCATCAGTTGCATCAATACCCAACGCTCATTACTTCAAGTGCCCTCCTTAATGTTTATTACCCAGTTATCCCATCCCCCCACCTACCTCCTCTCCAGCAGCCCACAATTTCTTAGAGTTGAGAGTCTTATGGTTTACCTCCCTCTGTTTTCATCTTAATTTATTTTTCCTTCCCTTCCCCTACATTTATTTGTTTTTTTTAATTCTACATATGAGTGAAATCATATGGTATTTCTTTCTGACTGACTTATTTTCCTTAGCATAATATGCTCTAGCTCCAACCACATCATTGCAAATGGCAAGATTTCATTCTTTGTGATGGCTGAGTAATATTCCATCATATATTTCATCATATATACACACACACATCAATATATATACATATATATATTTCATTATACATATATTGTATATACATATATATATATATATATACATATATATATATATATCTATCTCACATCCTCTTTGTCCATTCATCTGTCCAAGGACATTTAGGCTCTTTCCATAGTTTGGCTATTATGGACATTGCTGCTATAGACATGACATGTGCCCCTTTGAATCACTATGTTTGTATCCTTGGATAAATACCTAGCAGTGCAATTGCAGGGTTTTAGGGTAGCTCTATTTTTAACTTTTTGAAGGACTTCCATACTATTTTCCAGAGTGGCTTCACCAGCTTGCATACCCATTAGCAGTGTAGGAGGGTTCCCCTTTATCTACATCCTTGTCATCATCTGTTGTTCCCCGAGTTGCTAATTTTAGCCATTCTGACAGATGTCAGGTGGTAATCTCATTGTGGTTGTATTTGTATTTTATTTGTATTTGCTGGATGGTGTTGAGTGTTTTTTTTTTCATGTGTCTGTTGGCCATTTGTATGTCTTCTTTGGAGAAATGTCTGTTCCTGTCTTCTGCCCATTTCTTGACTGGATTTTTTAGTCTTTTGATGTTGAGTTTGGTAAATTTTCTATAGATTTTGGATACTAACCCTTTATCTGATGTGTCATTTGCAAATATCTACTCCCATTCTGTAGGTTGACTTTTAGTTTTGTTGGCTGTTTCTGTTGCTGTGCAGAAGCTTTTTATCTTGATGAAGTCCCAATAGTTCATTTTTGCTTTTCTTTCCCTTGCCTTTGGAGACGTGTCTAGCAAGAAGTTGCTGTAGCCAAGGTCAGAAGAGGTTGTTGCCTGTGTTCTCCTCTAGGATTTTGATGGATTCCTGTTTCACACTTAGGTCTTTCATCCTTTTTTGAGTCTATTTTTGTGTATGGTGTTAGAAAGCGGTCAAAGTTCATTATTCTGCATGTGGCTGTCCAATTTTCCCAATACCACTTCTGGAAGAGACTGTCTTTTTCCATTGGATATTCTTTCCTGCTTTGTCGAAGATTAGACAACCGTAGAGTTGAGGGTCCATTTCTGGGTTCTCTGTTCAGTATCATTGATCTGTGTGTCTGTTTTTGTACCGTATTATACCGTTTTACTGATGACAGCTTTGTAATAGAGCTTGAAGTCCAGAATTGTGATGCCTCCAGATTTGGTTTTCTTTTTCAGAATTACTTGGGTATTCAGGGTCTTTTCTGGTTCCATACAAATTTTAGGATTGTTTGTTTTAGCTCTGTGAAAAATGTTGATGGTGTTTTGATAGGGATTACATGGGATGTATAGATTGCTTTGCGTAGCATAGACATTTTAACAATATTTGTTCTTCCAGTCCATGAGCATGGAATGTTTTTCCATTTCTTTGTGTCTTCCTCAATTTCTTTCATAAATGTTCTGTAGTTTTCAGAGTATCTGTAGTTTTCAGATCCTTTTACTTTTTTGGTTAGGTTTATTTCTAGGTATCTTATGGTTTTTGGTGTAATTATAAATGGGATCGACTCTTTAATTTCTTCTGTCTCATTGTTACTGTATAGAAATGCAGCTGATTTATGTGCATTGATTTTATATCCTGCCACGTTGCTGAATTCCTGCACGAGTGCTAGCAATTTTGGCTTGGAGTCTTTTGGGTTTTCTACATAGAGTATTATGTCATCTGCAAAGAATGGAGTTTGACTTCCTTGCTGATTCAGATGCCTTTTATTTCTTTTTGTTGTCTGATTGCTGAAGCTAGTACTACTGTGTTGAAGAATAGTGGTGAGAGTGGACATCCCTGCTGTGTTCTTGAACTTAGGGGAAATGCTCTCAGTGTTTCCTCACTGAGGATGATATTTGCTGTGGGTTTTTCTTAGATGGCTTTTATTTTTTATTTTTTTTTTTAATATTTATTTACTTTACAGAGATCACAAGCAGTCAGAGAGGTAGGCAGAGAAAGAGAGAGAGGAGGAAGCAGGCTCCCCGCTGAGCAGAGAGCCCGATGCGGGGCTCGATCCCAGGACCCCGGGATCATGACCTGAGCCGAAGGCAGAGGCTTTAACCCACTGAGCCACCCAGGTGCCCATTTAGATGGCTTTTATGATATTAAAGTATGTTCCCCCTATCCCTGTACTGCAGACTTTTTATCAAAAGAGGATATTGTATTTTGTCAAATGCTTTTTCTGTATCTGTGGAGAGGATCATATGGTTCTTGGCATTTCTTTTATTAATGTGGTATATGACATTGATTTGTGGATGTTGAACCACCCTTGCAGCCCAGGAATAAATACCACTTGCTTGTGGTGAATAATCCCCTTAATGTACTGTTGGATCCTATTAGCTAGGCTCTTGGTAAGAATTTTGGCATCCATGTTAATCAGGGATATTGGTCTGTAATTCTTCTTGTGGGTGGGGTCTTTGTCTGGTTTTGGGATCAAAGTAATGTTAGCCTCCTAAAAAGAGTTTGGAAATTTTCTTTCCATTTCTGTTTGTTGAAATCGCTTCAGAAGAATAGGTATTGATTCTTCTTTAAATGTTTGGTACAATTCTGCTGGGAAGCCATCTAGGCCTGGACTTTTGTTTGTTGGGAGATTTTTGATTACTGCTCCAATTTCTTTGCTGGTTATGGGTATGTTCATGTTTATATCTTGTCCTGTTCCAGTTTTGGTAGTTTATACATCTCTAGGAATGCATCCATTTCTTCCAGATTGCCTAATTTGTTAGCATCTAATGGCTTATAATATTCTCATTATTGTTTGTATTTTTTTTAATTATTTGTCAGAGAGAGAGGGAGAGAGAGAGATCGAGCACAGGCAGACAGAGTGGCAGGCAGAGGCGGAGGGAGAAGCAGGCTCCCCACTGAGCAAGGAGCCCGATGTGGGACTCGATCCCAGGATGCTGGGATCATGACCTGAGCCGAAGGCAGCTGCTTAACCAACTGAGCCACCCAGGCATCCCTTTTGTTTGTATTTCTTCAGAGGTGGTTGTCCTCTCTCCTCTTCATTCATGATTCTATTTATCTGGGTCCTCTCTCTCTCTCTTTTTTTAAGATTTTATTTCTTTTGAAACAGAGTGTGCTTGAGAAAGCATGCACAGGAGTGGGAGTGGGGAGAGGCAGAGGAAGGGAGAAGCAGAATTCCCACTCAGCAGGGAGCCCAGTGCAGGGCTCCATACCAGGTCCCTGAGATCATGATGGAGCTGAAACCAAGTGTCAAATGCTTAATAGCCTGAGCCACTGAAGCTCCCCCTTTCTCTTTTCTTTTTGATAAGTCTGGCTAGGGGCTTATTGATCTTATCCATTCTTTCAAAGAAACAGCTCCTAGTTTCATTGATCTGTTCTACTGTTTTTTTAAATTTTATATCCTTGATTTCTGCTCTAATTATTATTTCTCTTATTCTGCTGGATTTAGGCTTTATTTGCTGTACTTTTTCCAGTTCCTTTAGGTGTAAGGTTAGTTTGTATGTTTAAGACTGTTCTTGCTTCTTGAGGAAGGCCTGTATAGCTATATACTTCCTTCTTAAGACCACCTTTGCTGCATCCCAAATGTTGTGAACTGTCTTTTCATTTTCATTTGCTTCCGTGTATTTTTAAAAACTTCTTTAATTTCCTGGTTGACCCATTCATTCTTTTGTAGGATGTTCTTTAACCTTCATGTATTTGTAGTCCTTCCAGACTTTTTCTTGTAGCTGAGTTCAAGTTTTAAAGCACTATAGTCTGAAAATATGCAGGAAATGATCCAAAGCTTTTGATACCTGTTGAGACTCAATTTGTGTCCCAGTATGTGATCTATTCTAGAGAATGTTTCATGCACACTCGAAAATGTATATTCTATTGCTTTAGGATGGAATGCTCTGAATATATCTGTGAAGTCCATCTGGTCCAGTGTGTCATTCAAAGCCCGTGTTTCCTTGTTGACCTTCTGCTTAGATGATCTGTCTATTGCAGTGAGTGGGGTGTTGACGTCCCCTACTGTTATTACACTATTATCAATGTGTTTCTTTAATTCTGTAATTTTTTGTTTATATAATTGGCTTCTCCCAAGTTAGGGGCATAAATATTTATAGTTGTTAGATCTTCTGGTTGGATAGCCACTTTTATTATGATGTAGTGTCCTTTTTCATCTCTTATTACAGTCTTTTGTTTAAAATCTAGTTTGTCTGGTATAAGGATGGCTACTCCAGCTTTCTTTTGATGTCATTGCATGATAAATGGTCCTCTAGCCCCTCATTTTCAATCTGGAGTGTCTTTGGGTCTAAAATGATTCTTTTGCAGATTGCATATCAATGGGTCATTAGTTTTAATCCAATCTGATACCCTGTGTCTTTTGATTGGACCATTTAGTCCATTTACATTCAGAGTAATTAATGAAAGATAGGAATTTAGTTTCATTGTCTTATCTGTAAAGTTGCTGTTCCTGTAGATAGTCTCTGTTTCTCTCCTGTCTTTACTACTTCTGGGCTCTCTCTCTGCTGAAAAGATCCCCTTTAATAATTCTTGCAGGGCTGATTTACTCTTCACAAATTCCTGTAGTTTGTTTGTCCTGGAAACTATCCAGAAAGGCTATCCTTCAGAATAGAAGAGATAAAGTATTCTTGGCTGCGTATTTTTCCCATTAACTCATTGAATATATCATGCCAGTCCATTCTGGCAACTGGGTCTGTGTGGACAGGTCTGTTGCCAGCATTATGTTTCTACCCTTGTAGGTTAAAGACTTCTTGTCCTGAGTTCTTTCAGGATTTTCTCTTTTTCTCTGAAATTTACAAGCTTCACTATTGTATGTCCAGGTGTACTTTGGAGGGGGTTTTTCTGTGCCTCTTGGACTTGAGTGCCTGTTTCCTTCCCCAGATTAGTGAAGTTCTCAGCTATAATTGTACTGTTTACAGCCAGCTTTTCAGCTCTGATGCTTGAGTACTCTGCTGCACTCAGGTGCTCCTGTTCTTCTTGTGACACTGGGGATCCCGAGATGATGCTGTCTCACCTGGGATTCTGCCTGGCTTCTCCACCTTCTCCACCTGAGCACCTTTAAGCCAAGGATGTCCCCCAGTGTAGCAGACTTCTAAAAGTTCTGATTTTGCCCTCCACTGCTAATAATACTTTGGGGTAAGCTCCTTAAGCCAGCCCTGCTCCCCTCAGCCATATTTTCCGACATTCTGCCACAGAGTCAAGTCTCTGCACATCCTACCTTCCAAAAAGTGGTTGCTTTTCTTTTTGTAGAATTGCTGCATTTCTTTTCTCATATCTGATTTTGCAGGTGTTCAGAACGATTTGATAAGTGTGCAGCTGAATTCCAGGGACCAGATAAAATTAGGGTTCCCTACTCCTCTACCATATTAATTCGTTCCCCTGACAGTTTATACTTTTTTGAAGAACTTCTCCCTTTTTCTCCCCACCTCTCAACCCTTGGTAATCACCATTCTAATCTGTTATGATGAGTTCCATTTTTTTAGATTCCCCCATTTGAGACCATGCAGCATTTGTTTTTCTGTGTCTGAGTTATTTCACTTAGCATAACGTCCTTCAGGTTAATTGATGTTGTCACAAGTAGCAGGATTTTCTTGTTTGAATAATATTATAGATACTATATTTTCTGTATCCATTCAGTCACTGACTGATACTTAGGTAGGTTCCACATTTGGCTGCGGTGAGTAAAACTGCAATGAACATGGGTATGCAGATATCTCTTTGAGATACTAATTTCATTAACTTTATTTTTTAAAGTTTCATTAACTTGTAAAATTCTATTCTTAAGGAATTTCCATACTGTTTTTCATGGTGACTACAGCAATTTACATTTCCACCAACAGTGTACAAGTTTTCTTATTCCACAACCTCATGAACACTTTTATCTCTTGACTTTTTGAGAATAGCCCTTCTAACAGGTATGAGGGGACATCTCATTGTGGTTTTGATTTGCATTTCCCTGATGACTAGTGATGTTGAGATCTCTTTCATGTACCTGGGAGCCATTTGTATGTTTTCTTTGGAAAAATGTCTATTCAGAGCCTCTATTTTTTAGATTATTTGGTTTTTCTGGTGTTGAGTTGTAGGAGTTCTTTATATATTTGGATATTAACCCCTCATCAGGTATATCATTTATAATAATGCTTCCCATTCAGTATTTTATCTTTTCATTTTGTTAATGGTTTCCTTCATTTTGAAAAACTTTTAAGTTTGATGTAGTCCCATAGTTTATTTTTGCTTTTGTATCGCTGGGGAAACAGATCCAGAAAAATATTGCTAAGGCCAATGTCCAAAAGTTTATTGCCTATATTTTTCCTATAAGTATTAGGGTTTCAGGTCTCATATTTATGTCTTTAATTCATTTCAAGTTTATTTTTGTGTGGTGTAAGAAAGAGGTTCAGTTTCATTCTTCTACGTGTAGCTGTCCAGTTTTCTCAGAACTATTTATTAAAGAGTATCTTTTCCCCGTTGTATATTCTTGCCTCTTTTGTCATAGCTTAATTGACCTTGTAAGTGTGGGTTCATTTCTGGGTTCTGTCCTCTTCCATTGATCTGTGTCTTTGTGCCAGTACCACACTATTTTAATTACTACAGTTTTGTAGGAAATCTTGAAATCTGAGATTGGAGTATTTCTAGCTCCATTTCTTTCAGTTATGTTAATATTTACTTTATATATGTAGGTACTCCTATACTGAGTACAGAAATAGCAATATAACTTCTTGAAGATGTTCTTCAATAGAATTGACCTCTTCATTATATAATGACCTTATTTGTCTCTTATTATAGTTTTTGGCCTCATGCTTGTTTTGTCTGATGTAAGTAGGGTTACCCTAGCCCACCTTCTGGTGTGTGTGTGTGTGTGTGTGTAAATATATACACATATTTATACCCTTCTTTATCCTTTTATCTATTGATGTGCACTTAGGCTGTGCACTGAAAACTACGAGATATTGATGAGAAAAATTTAAGATACAAATAATTGAAAGACATTTTCTGCTTATGGTAGATGGGTAGAATTAATATTGTTAAAATATCCCTATTACCCAACACAATCTACAGGTTCAATGCAATCTGCATCAAAGTATAATAAAAAAAAATTTTTAAACAGAATTAGAATACTAATTTGTGTGGTCTAATTGTAAGTGAGATTGTTAATTGCTACTACTTCATTATTAGTGTATAGAGATGCAACAGATTTCTGTATATTGATTTTGTGTCCTGCAAATTTACCGAATTTATCAGTTCTAGAATTTTTTTTAATTGGACTCTTTCATGTTTTTTATATATAGTATCATGTTATCTGTAAACAGTGGAAATTTTACTTCTTTCTTACCAATTTCGATGAGTTTTATTTCTTTCTCTTATTGCTGTGGCTAGGACTTCCAGTACTATGTTGAATAAAATTGGTGAGAGTGGATGTCCTTGTCTTGTTCCTGACCTTGGGGGAAAAGCTCTCAGTTTTTCCCTATTAAGGATGATGTTGGTGTTTGCTTCGGCAGCACATATACTAAAAAAAAGGATGATGTTGGTTGTGGGTTTTTCATATATGGACCTTATTATGTTGAGGTATGTTCCCTCTAAATCGACTTTGTTGAGGGTCTTTTTGGTTTTGTTTTGTTTTTAAATCATGAATGGATGTTGTACTTTGTCAAATGCTTTTCCTGCATCTGTGGGAATGAATCATATGGTTCTTACCTTTCTCTTCTGTATGTGTTTCATGAGTATTGAACCACTTTTGCAACCCAGGAATAAATTTCACTTACTTGGGGGAATCTTTTTTTTTTTTTTTTTTAATGTATTGTTGGATTTGACTTGCTAGTATTTTGTTGAATTTTTTGCATCCATGTTCCTGAGGGATATTGGCCACACTATAGTTCTCTTTTAGTGGTGTCTTTATTGGGTTTTTGGTATCAGGGTAATGCTTGCTTTATTCTTTTCTATTTTTTGGAATAGTTTGAGAAGACTATTAACTCTTTTTTAAATGTTTGGTAAAATTCATATGTGAAGTCATCTGGTTCTGGACTTCTGTTTCTTGGGAGTTTTTCAATTATCGAATTACTGATTCAATTTCACTGCTAGTAATAAGTCTGTTCAAATCCTCTTTCTATTTCAGTTTTGGCAGGTTATGTGTTTCTAAGAATTTATCCATTTCTCCTAGGTTGTCCAATTTGTTGGCATATAGATTTTCATAATAATATAATTGTTTATATTTATTATTTCTCCTCTTTCATTTCTGATTTTGAGTCCTTCCTCTTTTTTTTTTCCCTATAAGTCTGGTTGGAGGTTATCAGTTTTCTTTCCTTTCCTTTTCTTTCTTTTTTTTTTTTTTAATTTTTTAAATTTTTTTCTTCAAAGAACCAGCTCCTGGTTTCATTTATCTGTTTTACTGTTTTGTTTTGTTTTGTTAGTTGCTATGTCATTTACTTCTGATCTTTATTATTTCCTCCCTTCTGTTAGTTTTAGGTTTTGTTTTTTCTTTTTCTAGCCCCTTAAGGTGTAAGGTTAGATTGTTTGAGATTTTTACTTGTTTCTTGAGGTAGGCCTATATTGCTATAAGCTCCCCTCTTAGAATAGCTTTTGCTGCCTCCCAAAGATTTTATGCCCTTATGGTTTCATTTTCATTTGTTTTCATGTACTTTTTTTTCTTCTATTTCCTGGTTGATCCATTCATTGCTTAGTAGCATGTTACTTAGCCTTTATGTGTTTGAGATCTTTCCACACTTTTTCTTGTGGTTAATTTCTAGTTTCATAGTATCGTTCCTGACTTTCCTGAAGTCAGGAAAGATGCATGGTATGACTTCAATCTTTTTGAATTTGTTGAGGCTTGTTTTGTGACTTAATATGTGATCTCTTCCAAGGAATGTTCTGTGTGTACATGAAAAGAATGTGTATTCTGCTGTTTTAGGATGGAATGTTCTGAATATATCTGTTAAGTCCATCTGTTCCATCATGTCATTCAAAGCCATTGTTTCCATGTTGATTTTCTGTTTAGATGAATTGTCCATTTTGTAAGTGTGGTGTTAAAGTCCCCTACTATTATTATAGAGTAGTTCTTTGTTATCAACTGTTTTATGTATTTGGGTACATAAATATTTATAATTATTAGATCTTCTTTTTGGATTGTCCCCTTTATTATATGTTTTTCTTTGTCTCTTGTTGCAGTCTTTGTTTTAAATTCTATTTTGCCCAATTTAAGTATTGCTATTCAAGCATTTTTTGACATCCATTTGCCTGATAGATGTTTCTCCATCCCCTCACATTCAGTCTGCCGATGACCTCAGGTCTGAAATGAGTCTCTTGTAGGCAACATATAGATGTGTCTTGTTTTTTCTAATCCATTCTGTTACCCTGAGTCTTTTGATTGGAGCATTTAGTCTACTTACATTCAATGTAATTATTGATATGTATTTATTGCCATTTTATTACCTGTTCATTGGTTGTTTCTGAAGATTTTCTCTGATCCTTTCTTGTCTTTCTCTCCTTCATGGTTTGCTGATTTTTAGTGATATATTTGGACATCTTTCTCTATTCTTTGCCTACTTAGTAGTGGTATTTATATATGATTAACCATTGGGTTTGCATATAACCTGTTCTGCAAATAGCAGTCTATATTTAGTTGGTGGTCATTCAAATTTGAACCCATTCTTTACCTTCTCCTCCCTACATTTTAGGTATATAATGTCCTACATTGCACCTTTTTATTTTGTGAATCTCTTCACTGATTTTTTTTTTTTAAATTTTATAGATCTACTTAGTTTTACTGCTTTTCTGTGTCCTATTCTTCGGCTCATGGTCTTTCCTTTTCTACTCAAAGAGTTCCCATTAACATTTTTTGTAGAACTGGTTTAGGAGTGATGAACTCCTTTAACTCTGTTTGCTAGAAGAGAGTTTCTCTTTTTATTCTGAATGATAGCCTTCCTGAATAGAGTATTCTTGGCTTCAGGTTTTTTTTTTTTTCTTTCAGCACTTTGAATATATCATGCCACTCTCTTTTGGCCTTCAAAGCTTCTGCTGTGAATTCAGTTGATAGTCCTAACTGGTTTTCCTATGTCTTTTTCTCTTGTTACTTTCAAAATTCTTTTTTATCACTACCTTTTGCCATTTTAACTATTTTTCTTGGTGAGGAACCTCCTTGGGTTGGTTTTTGTTGGTGATTCTCTGTGCCTCCTGGATCTAGATGTCTGTTTCTTTTCCCAGATTTGGGAGATTTTTTCAGCTATTCTTTAAAGTGTCTACCTCTCTTTTTCTCTTCACCTTCTGGGATCCCTATAATGTGAATATTGTCACAGTTGATGGTGTCACTGTTTCCTTAGTCTAATTCCATTTTTTAATTATTTTTTTTCTCTTTTGTTTTACTTCGTTGCTTTTTATTACTCTATCCTGCAGGTCACTGATTCATTCTTCTGCTTTCTCTGGTCTATTTATTCTATCTAATGTGTTTTTTGTTTTGTTTTTAATTTCAGTTACTGAGTTTTCCACCTAAATTGCCTTTTTATTTTCTAGCTCTTTTTTGAGGGTATCACTAAGATCCTCCATCTTTTTCCCGGTCCAAATAGTATTTTTATGAACATTACTTTAAATTCTCTATCAGGCACATTACTAATCTCCATTTTGTTTCACTCTCTTGGTGTGATTTTTGCCCTGTTCTCTCATTTGAGACCTATTCTCCTCTCTCCTCATTTTGTCTAACTCTGTTTCTGTTTCTGTGTGTTAAGAAGATCTATGTCTCCTGGTTTGGAAGCAGTGGTCTTATGAAGAAGAGGTCCTTTAGTGCCCTGCTGCATTATGTTACCAGTTTAGCAGAACCCAGCCCTTCAGGCATGTCTCCTATATGTGTTATGTGTGCCCTGCTGTTGTGGCTGAGCCAAATTTGCTTTCTGCTCAGTTGCCTGCCGTGGCTCTCTTTGCCCGTTGTGGACAGAGTTTGTTCCTTGTGTTAGTGGGCTAGTCTGGGGCCACCTTGAGCCTGAGTTGAATCAGACCATGTATTTGCCAGTGATGCAGTAGCACCAAACTGCAAGGTGTTTTCCCTGTGTTGTTCCTTGAAAATCTTTCACTGGTGGCCAGGGTCTGCAGTCACCTGATGTTTGCCCCTAGCCCACTGCTGGAGTCACAGTTAGATCGGTGTGTATGATTACGTTCCCCTGTGCCTGGGGCAGGAGTCACTTTGGGATGGTACTGGCCTCTTGTTGGAGCTCATTGCTTGCTGTTAGGCTTGTAGCACCAGTTTGGATGGACTCCTGCCGAGTGTGTTTGGTGGGGGGGGGGGGCAGATCTGCAGGAGCACCTAGGGGTAAGACACAGACCAGTGAGGTCTCTAATGATCTGCTGCAGCAAAGGAACTCTGGCTGCCTGGGAGAACTGCCCAAGCTGAACGGATGGGATGAGTCTACAGAAGGGCAAGGGGGCAGGACATGCTGTTAGCAAGCTAGATGGAGAGGGTTTGGGATGTGTTGGTTCCTGCAGGTATCCATGTGTCTAGTCTGGGGAGTATGGGAGAGAAATGGTGCTGACCAGCTCTTGGAGAAGTCTCCCAAATATCCTTGGCCCTCCAGCACACGTTCTGGAATTAGTAAACAAATCTTCCTTCCATTTACCCTAGCAATTTTTTTTCAAAGATTTTACTTATTTATTTGACAGAGACACAGAAAGAGAGGAAACACAAGAAGGGGGGAGCAGGTGAGGGAGAAGCAGTCTTCCCTTCAAGCAGGGAGCCCAATTCGGGGCTCGATCCCAGGACCCTGGGATCATGACCTGAGCAGAAGGCAGCCGCTTAACGACTGAGCCACCCAGGCACCCTACCTTGGCAAATTTTTAAAATTGCTGCTTCTACACTGTATCTCAGCAGGGTTCCTTGTTATGCTGGCCATTTGAGGGTGGGAACTCCCCTTCCTACGGCCCTCCACCTCCTCCAGAGCCAGTCCCTCTGATTTGTCAAGTTTCCAGGGTTGAGCCCCACTGGTTATAAGAACTTGTGACGTTAAGTCCCTCTTGTCTTCAAAGCCAAATGTTATGGCAGTTTGTCTTCCCAGTGTGGGTCCCCATGCCTAGGGGGCCGGTGTGGGGTCTTCTCCTCTCCTTCTCCATGCTTTTTGGAGTTCCTTCCTCCTGGAGATAGTCTCAAGGGTCAGTTTGGTTCCCTATGGTGTCCCTGCCTTTTCTTTTCTTTCTTTTTTTCTTTCTTTCTTTTTTTTTTTTTTTTTAAAGATTCCATTTATTTATTTGACAGAGATCACAAGTAGGCAGAGAGGCAGGCAGAGAGAAAGGGGGAAGCAGACTCCCTGCAGAGCAGAGAGCCCGATGCGGGGCTCGATCCCAGGACCCTGAGATCATGACCTGAGCTGAAGGCAGAGGCTTAACCCACTGAGCCACCCAGGCTCCCCTCTTTTCTTTTCTGTGGCCTCTTCTCTACTATTAGCTGTGGAGAGTCCGGTCAACCAGTATTTAGGTCATTTTCTGGGTTTGTTACACTAACGTGGATGCTGTCTGGGTGTATTCTTGGGAGGAGGTTAACTTAGGATCATCATACTCTGTCAACTTCTGTGTTTGTTTTGAAATGTACTTTGTCTGATACAACTACTGCTACCCTGCCTGGTTTGGTTTTGTTTTTGCTTCCATTGGTATCACCTATTCCAAGGCATTTCCATCCCTTCACTTTGGGTCTGTATTTCTTTAAGTCTGAAGGGAAACTTCCAGACAGCAAATAGATGGGTTTTGTTATTTATCCATTTAGCCAGCCTATGTCTTTTGATTGGAGCATTTCATACATTTATTAAAATGATTATTAATAGGTTATGACTTATTTCCATTTTGTTAATTGTCTTCTCATTATTTGTGTAGTTCCTCTCCATTCCTTTCTTCTTCTACTTGTCTCGTCCCTGGTGGTTTGACAGCTTTCTTTAGTGTTATGCTTAGATTTATTTCTCTTAATTTTTTATGTATCCTAGGTTTTTGATTTGTAGTTGCCATTAGGTTCATGTAGAACATTCTACGTGTATTCTCTAGCAGAGATTGTTTTAAGTTGTATTAAGTTGGTGGTCTGTATTAAGTTGGTGGTCACAAGTTCAAATATATTCTAAAAGCATTACCTTCCTACGACCCCTGATAGATTTATGCATATGATGTCATATTTTACGTCTTATTTTGTTTATGCTTGTGCTGATTTTTGTAAATATAATTGATATTACTGCTCTTAAGTTTTAGCCTCCATACTGGTTTTATAAGTGGTTAATCTACCACACTGAAGATTATGTTTGCTTTTACCTGTGAAATGTTTCTCTTTCGTAATTTTCTTCTATTTAAGAACTTATTTCATTTAGAGGATTCCCTTTATCATTTCTTGTAAGGCTGGTTTAGTGGTGATGATCTCCTTCAACTTCTGTCCAGGAAACTTTTTTATCTCTCCTTCAATTCTGAATGATAGATAACCTTGATAATGTTCTGGGTTATAGGTTTTCTTGCTTTAAGCACTTTGAATATGTCATGCCACTCCCTTCTATCCTGCAAAGCTTCTTCTGAGGAATCAGCTGATAGATTTATGGGGTTTCTCTTGTATGTGACTGTTTTCTTTTAAGGTGCTGCTTTTAAGATGATCTCACCACTGCTTTCTGCCATTTTAATTATGTCTCATAGGGTGGTCCTCTGTGGGTTCGTCTTGTTTAGGGCTCTCTAATTCAGGACCTGGATGTCTGTTTCCTTCCTCAGATAAGAGAAGTTTTCAGCTATTTCTTCAAATAAGTTTTCTCCTCTTTTTTTTTTTTTCCCCTCCTCCTTCTGGGATCCCTAAAATGCACTGCTGTTAGGTTTGATGTTGCAGCGTTCCCTTAACCTATTCTCATATATTATTATTATTATTATTATTATTATTATTAATTGTTACTGTTGCTGTTCTGATTGGTTGCTTTGTATTAACTTGTCTTCCAGGTCACTGATCTATTCTTCTGCATCCTCTAATCTGCTGTTGATTTCCTCTAGTGTTTTATTCTTTTAGTTATTGAATACTTCCATTCTGCTTTTAAAAATATTTTCTCCTTATTTTAGTTTCACTGAGTTCATTCACTCTTTTCTCAATTCCACTGAGCATCTTCATAGCCGTTACATTGAACTCTTAATCAGGTATATTGCCTATTTCCATTTCATTTAGCTCTTTTACTGTGATTTTTGTCTTGTTCCTTCATTTGGGATATACTCCTGTCTCATCTTGTCTAACTCTGTGTTCATTTCTGTGTATTAGATAGGTCAGCTACATCTCCTGGTCTTGAAAGTAGTGGCCTTGTGCCTAAGAGGTCCTGTGGTGCCCTATAGAACAGTATCCCCTGCCCAGCAGAACCAGGTGTACCAGGAGTGTCCCCTATGTGGGATTTTATGCACCCTCCTATTGTGGCTGAATTGTGAATGCCTTTAGCTCAGCTGAATGTAAAGACCTGGTTTACCGGCTATGAGTATACAGGGCAGGGTTTGTTCCCTATTCTGTTGAGAGGTGTTCCTCTGGCTGCCATGGGCTCATTGCTGGGCTGGGAGGGCCGTCAACTTAACTGCCTGTGATTAGCCTATCTGCCACAGCAGCAGACACATCACGGCCAGAGCTTGCCCTGGAGCAGCCAGCCCTCAGCTTCTGGAGCAGGAGGCATGCTGGTATGTGGGCTTATCTCCTTCCCCTCCCAGCCCCTTATCCAGGACACGCTGCCTTCCAGCTCTGGTGGGACAGGAGCCACTTTAAAGGTATGTTTGCAGAGGTGGACAGCTCTGTGGAGGAACACCTGGGTCTTGCATGTGGAGGTAGCATAGTGCTAGCATGGTAGATGGAGAATGTTAGCACTGGCTCCCCAAAACATCCAGTCTCTAGTGTGGAGAAGGGGAAAGAAAGGGTGCCCTCCACCAATTTTGTTCTTGGAGAAGTCTACAGATCCCTGCCCCTCCAGCACACGTACTGAGATTAGTAAATCTGCTTCACATATACCCCAGGTGCTTTTCAAACTGCTATTTTGTGCTATCTCCTGGGCTGAGTTATTTAGTATGCTGACCCTTTAAGAACAGGGACTGGATTTCCTATTGCCCTCTGGCTCTCCTGGAGTTAATCCCAGTGATTTTTTTTTTTTTTTTTTTTTTTTTTTTTTAAAAAGCTCTCAGAGTTAAGAGCCAGTGATTTTTTTCAAAGCTAGGCATAATGGGGACTCATATTCCTAGTGTGGGTCCCTGTACCAAGAGTGCCTGGTGTGGTGTGGTGTATAAATGTAACCTTAGTATGTCTGTGGGACAAGGTGAGTTCAAGGCCCTTCTACTCTAACATCTTCCTGTCAGCTATTAGGTTTTAAATCTTCTAATAAAGAGTGAACTCACAAAATCCTAGGGAACTTATCCTTGACATTTCCTTTTTTTTTTTTTTTCCTTCCTTATCTATCCATCTCCTCTCCCAGTAAATCCATACTGAATGTCCCCCTCATGGTCAGGGCTGGAGATAGGGCTAATCCTGGCTCATTATGGCAGAATAAGGGTTGACTGTGGTTGGTCACTCCTTACAGTTAGTTCTCCATAAGATCTTCTCCCTCCACTCACATATTTTCCATTCTTTGAAATGAAGTTTTAATAAGGTAAACTCTAAACCAAATCAAAAACTTCCTTTACTATTGAACACCTTTTCAATGTGTATCAAGAGCAACCTGCTCAAGGTGGTAATGGAAAAGTTTGAAGTGTGTGAAGAGAAACAACAACCTTCTGTTGCCTCACTGAGGCTCATTAGTGGGAGATTGTGAACTGATGCAGACCTACAGTTTTCTCAAGCAGTATTTGGTAGCTTGGTGTAGGAATAGGGTTATTAGAGAGCTTAACTCATCCAGAGCTGGGATTTTCTAGAGCTGAATGAGATCAAAAGGCAGAGGGGCCAGGAAGTGGAGAAGATTGACCAAAAAAATCAGTGAAATGATAGCCTTAGTGGACTAGTCCTTGTATAGAAGGAAGTAAAGATTTTGTGTACAGAGGGTGTTGTGGAGGGAAGCATGAGGAGAGGAGATAAATAGGGAAAGAATGAGGGCTATCATAGGAGTGGTCATCTTAATGAAGATTAAAGAACAGAAGAGAGGAATTTTTTCCTACCCCCTTTAACAAAAAGAATAGAACTCTCTGGGGATGTGGTTCTCAACTTGGCATGTGGGAGATTGTGATCCTCCCCCCTCAGGACATTTGGCGCTGTCTGGAGACATTTTTGTCAAACTAGGTTTGCTACTGGCATCTAGTGGGTACAGGCCAGGAATTCTGCTAAACATCCTACAGTATATGTGGTAGACTCCCACATCGAAGAACTGTCCAGCCCAAGTACAGAAACCCTGCTCTGGAGAGTGTCCTTGTAATCCAAAAACTATGAAATGTCCCTCAAAATGGAAACATCACCCAGGATTTTAAAGATCTACCTGGCTAAGGAACCCATTTTTTAATTTTTTAATTTATTTATTTATTTATTTATTTATTTATTTTTAGCACTGTCCTACTGCTAGGAAGGGGAATATGAAGGTCTAGAAGAGGGCAGGCAGATTTAGGAACCCCTTGGAACGTGGTGGTTGTGACTGGAGACTTCAAGCCACCAGATGCCTGGTACCAGATGCTGCTGCCTCCTCCAGAGGCTCAGCCACTGGGCTCTGCCCATGGTGTAGGACGTCCCTCCGATCCGCAGAGCAGAGATGCCCTTTTATTTAATTTGGAGGCAGCCCCACTACTTAAAATGTCCTCTTGCTATTTATGTAAGTTGTGATTGCTCTCTTCGCTGGGGAATGGCTCCATTATTTTCTCAAAGTGCCGCAGATATTAGTCAACTTCATAGTTATACTCTTATCCTGTTATTTTTTATTTGTTATTTATAGACCAATCATCTAAATCTAATGACAAAAGAGAATGAATCCTTTTTAGTTGTTTTCCTGAAAATGCTAGCAAATTCTTTTTGTGTTCTAAAAATACATAGGCAACTTCTGTGCTCTATTTTTGCTACAGAGGGAGGGTCACTTCTAATTGCTCATTAGATGTTACATTTGGAAAATGGTCCCGTATTCTCAAGTGTGGGGAAATTGCATTACTACCAACATCATACAGAATGAGGAGCCTCAGTGAATCTAACCTAGAGCAGACAGGAACAAGGGCAACAGTTCTCAAACTTGTGTGTATTGGACTCACTGGGAGGATTTGTTAAAGCACACAGATTGCTGGGATCTGTTCAGAGAGTTTCTGAATCAGACCTAGGGTGAAATCCAAGAATTTGTATTTCTGACAAGCTCCCAGGTGATGCTGATGTTACTTATCTGGGCTCACATATGGAGAACCTCTATGGATTTATACACTAATTTTCATGAATTCTTCTGTTTTAATGCTAGGTTATATTTAAGAAATCCTCTCATGGTTCAGTACCATATAATATGTTACTGTTTGAAAAAAGCTACATTGATTCTTTTTCTGTTCTTTTTTTTTTAAGATTTCATTTATTTGTTTGACAGATAGAGATCACAAGTAGGCAGAGAGGCGGGTGGGGGGAAGCAGGCTCCCCGCTGAGCAGAGAGCCCCATGCAGGTTTGGATCCCAGGACCCTGGGATCATGACCTCAGCCAAAGGCAGAGGCTTTAACCCACTGAGCCACCCAGGCACCCCAACATTGAATTCTTTTAACAGGTATTCCTGTGAACTCACACATCTGAATGAAAAACATTAAGCCTTAAGATGTTTTGTAAACTTGCCTGTTCATAGCAACTGTTGCTATGATTTTTAATGACTTATTTCCTATAATGTCTTGAAAAAGACCAATTTAATAAATGCTCACCAAAACTACATTTTAAAAAAAAATTTATTTGAGAGAGCATGTGAGGAACTGCAGAGGGAGAGAAAGAAGCAGGCTCCCTGCTGAGCAGGGAGCCCCCATGCAGAGTTTAATCCCAGGACCCTGAGATCACGACCTGAGCTGAAGGCAGACACTTAACTGAGTGAGCCACCCAGGTGCCCTCTAAAGCTATATCTATGTAAACCCCTAAATATCCAGAGCTAAAATGGGAGCTAGACTCCAGGTAGTGGGCCTGAGTGACCTGTTCCTCCTTTGTATAAAATAAGAGGTGGATATCCTATAAATAACAACATTCCTTTTGGGGCGCCTGTGTGGCTCAGTTGGTTAAAGTCTGCCTTCAGCTCAGGTTATGATCCCAGGGTTCTGGGATGGAGCCCCACATCGGGCTCTCTGCTCAGCCTGCTACTTAGCTGGGAGCCTGCTTCTCCCACTGCCTGCCACTCCCCCTGCTTGTGCTCTTTCTCTCAATCTCACATCTGAGGAATTCTGCTTTACCTAATGTGTTTTTGTAAATGTTTTCAAGGACAACATGAAAAATTCATTTCATCTAATATGTTGCCTCAATCACTTATGAGTGGTTGCTTGGAAAGCCTGAGTTGGGAAGGGTTTGAAAGCCCAATTGGGTTCCACAAAAAATGATTTATTTCTTTAGCCATGTCTGTCAGCAGTATAAAGAAAATGGTGGTACAAATGCTATCCATGTATTGATTAAGTTTCTTCTAAATATTTAGGATAGTTTTTTCCCCTCATAATTCTTATGCAGCTACAATAGTTCAGCAAAGTAATGATTTGTAAATAAAATTTCCTTACTTATTTCAAGAAATTCTGAGGTTTACAAAATTCATTTCAATAGGAGTTCTAGTTAGCACAGAGAAGAAAAAGAAATGAGATGCATCCAAATTTGTAAGAAAGAAGTTAAACCGTGGCTATTTTTTAAAAAGTCACTATTTGCAGATTACATAGGACACATGGAAAACCCTAAATACTCCAATTAAAAATTATTAGAAATAGTAAACTTGGATACAAAATTAATACACAGAAATCCATTGTGTTTCTGTAGACAAATAACAAATTAGCAGAGAAATTAAGGAAGCAATCCCATTTACAATTCCACCAAAAAGAATGAAATACCTAGGAATAAATTTAACTAGGGGTGAAAGACCTCTGCTTTGAAAACAATGAAACACTGAAGTGCCTGGGTGGCTCAGTCCCTACTTGGCTGGCTGCTGCTTCTCCCTCTACATTCCCCCTGCTTGTGTTTCCTCTCTCGCTGCGGCTCTGTCAAATAAATAAATAAAATCTTTTTAAAAAACAAACTATGAAACTGATGAAAGAAATTGAAGATGACCCAAACCATGCTCATGGATTGGAGTAATTGCTTTTGGTAGTATGGACATTTTAATAATAATTATCTGTAGGTTAAAGGCAATCACCATCAAAATATAAACGGCATTTTTCACAGAACTAGAACAAATAATCTTAAAATTTGTATGGAACAAAAACAAACAAAAAAAAACCCTGAAGCAATCTTGAGAAAGAACAAAACTGGAGGTATCACAAGCCCAGTTTAAAGCTATATTACAATGGTGCAGTAATCAAAACAGTATGGTACTGGCACAAAAAATACAGTGAACCCAGAAATAAACCCATGATTATGTGGTCATTAGTCTACAACAAAGGAGGTAAGACTATACAATGGGAACAAAATGTCTTCAACAAATAATGTTGGAAAATTTGGACAGCTACATAAAAAAGAATGAAACTGGACCACTTTCTTACACTATATACCCCCAAAACCTCAAAATGGATTTAAGGTCTGAATGTTAGGCCTGAAACCATAAAAATCATACAAGAGAGCAGAGGCAGTCACTTCTGACACTGGCAATAGCAACATTTTTCTTTCTTTTTTTTTCTTAAGATTTTATTTGTTTGAGTGTGAGAGAGAGAGAGAGAGAGAGAGAGAGAGAGAGAGAGAGAAGGAGCTGGGGGAGTTAGGGAGAGGGAGAAGCAGATTTTCCACTGAGCAGGGAGCCCAACACAGGACTCAATCCCAGAGCTCATGGATCACAACTGGAGCCAAAGACAGACGCTTGACTGACTGAGCCACTTAGGCTCCCTTGTAGCAACATTTTTCTACTTGTGTCTCCTGAGGCAAAGGAAAAAAAAGCAAATGCAAACTATTGAGACTACATCCAAATAAAAAGGCTCTACACAGCAAAGGAAATAACAAAACAAAAAGACTGTCTGCTGAATGGGAGAAGATATTTGCAAATGATATATCCAATAAAGGGTTAATACCCAAAATATATAAAGAATTATGACTCAACACCAAAAAGACAATCCAATTTAAAAATGGGCAGAAGGCATGGACATTTCTCCAAAGAAGACATCTAGATGGCTAACAGACACATGAAGAGATGTTTAACATTACTCATCAGGGAAATACAAATTAAAACCACAGTGAGGTATTACCTCACACCTGTCAGAATGGCTAGAATCAAAACCACAAACAAGTGTGGTGAGGATGTGAAGAGAAAGGAATTCTTGCATACTGTTGGTGGGAATGCAAACTGATACAGCTACTCTGGAAAATAGTAGGGAGGTTTCTCAAAAAATTAAAAATAGGATTATTTTTGTGTGATCCTATAATTTCACCAATGGATATTTACTCAAAGAATACAAAACACTGATTTGAAAAGATATTTGCCCTCCTGTGTTTGTTGCAGCATTATTTACCATGAAAGCAACCCAAGTGTCCATCCATAGATGAATTGATAAAGATATGGCATATATATACCATGGAATATTACTCAGTCATAAAGAAGAATAAAATCTTGCCATTTACAACAACATGGATGGACCTAGAGCGTATAATGCTAAATGAAATGAGTCAGAGAAAGGCAAATACTATATGATTTCACTCATTTGTGGAATATAAGAAAACAAATGAACAAAGAAAAAGACAAAAAACACTCTTAAATATAGAGAACAAACTGGTGCTTACCAGAGAGGAAGTGGGGTGAGGGGATGGATGAAATAGGTGAAGGAGATTAAGAGTACACTTACAGCTATGAGCACTGAGTGATGTGTAGAATTGTTGAATCCCTATATTGTATACATGAAACTAACATAACATTGCTAATTATACTGGAATGAATAAATAAGTGGCACCAGACTCGAATGGACATTTCTCCAAAGAAGATACACAGTGGTCAACAAGCATATGAAAAGATGGTTAGCACCAAGCAAATCAAAACCATGATGAGATACCACCTTACACCCATGAGGATGGCCACTATTAAAAAACAAACACACAAAACAAACATACAAAAAAAAAAAGTGCTGGTAAGAAAGTGGAGAAGTCAGAATCTTAGTGAATTGATGGTAGCAATGTAAAATGGTGCAGCCACTGTGGAAAAGAGTATGATGTTCTAAGAATTAAAAATAGAATTACCATATGATCCATCAGTCCTGCTTCTGAATATATATCCAAAAAGAATTGAGAGCAGAATAATCTTGAAGACCTATTTGCATAACCATGTTCATAGCAGTATTATTTGCAATAGCCAAGAGGCAGAATGAATAAAGAAGAGGTGGTATATACATAAAACAGAATCTTCTTTTCCTTTGAAAGGAAGGAAATCCTGTCTTGTGCTACAACATGGATGAAACTTGAGGACATTTTGCCAAGTGAAATAAGCCAGTCACAAAAAAAGTGTATGATTCCACTTAGATGAGCTATCTAAAGCAGTCAAACTTGCAAAGAAGAATTGTGGATGCCAGGGACTGGGAGGAAAGGAAACAGAGTTGTGCAGTGGGTATAGAATTTCAATCTTACAGAATGAAAAAGCTCCAGGGATCTGTTTTACAACAATGAGAATACAGTTAACACTGCGGAACTGCATGCTTAATATAAAAATGGTTAAGGTGGTGACTTTTTATAATTACAAAAACCTTAGAAATTGTTGTCCCTTAAATTAGGAGGGTGGGGGAAAGGCAGAAAGACCCTAAAAGTCCCAGAATAAATCAAAGGGATTACTACAATACAAGGTTAAGAACACCAGTGTGGGCTGTGTGGGTCTGGATTCTGACTCCACTCTTCATGAGCTGGGAAATACTGTCAGGGTACCGAACTCTCTGAGCCTTAGTTCCCCCATGTGTAAAGCAGAGCAATACCAGCATTTATCTTCACAGTCGTTAGGCCGCTTAAATTAATACATGTAGAAGGCTTAGGAACTTGCCTCCCATGGTAAGAATTTAATAAAGGCTAGATGTTACTCTCTTAGAACATCAACAACTCAAGAGAATAGAAACTGTAGTATTGGATGGGTTGTTCCAAGAATAAATGTATCCTATACCAATATATTCTCTATATAATACAAGTATGGAAGAATGCCAAACCCATCAACACCATTCCTGAAATGGAATTCATTGTTTTAAGTGACTGATGTGCAACCTGATAAAATAAAAACTTAGTAGTTTTTTTTCTGACTTCAACATTTCCTCTATTTTCACTGGTTTAAAAGTATTTCATAAGTAAATATATAGAAAATTGCTATTTTAAAAACTTTCAGGAGAAAAAAGTGTAGGGAAATCAAAACATCCTTTTATCCAAGTCCTGTGACTGGGCCAAGTCCTGTAAGACAGATTAGCAGGAGAAAGGCATCCAAATTTAATATTTTTATGTGGACATGGGAATCTTTAGAAGGACAATGATGAACGAAAGAAGGTTTTAGGCCCCAAAAGCTACATATCTTTTTACACTAACAACAGTAAATTGTGGGAATATGATAAGATATAAATTAGGTTAGGTCCAATAAATTGTGGAATAGGGACTAGTAAATCTATGGGGAAACTAATGGGAAATTGGGGTTATTTTTGTAGATTTGCTTATGAAGGTCAATTTCACCATTGATTCTCAGTCTCTGCTGATAAGAATGTCCTTCTCTTTCTTATACAGAGAGGGTACCTTTCTCATGGGGAAATTTTGTGTCCTGCTTTTAGGTAGAAAGGGGGAGGACAGAGAGCCCTTTTCACACTTTGTTTCTCCAGTGCCTTCAGCTCAAAATAATCCATGTGCTGAAGTGTCATATTTTGGATAGGCATGTTCTGGAACCCTTCAGAAGATACAGTGATACACCATCAAATAATGGAAAAATTCATTTCAAAATCCATTATTAATTTAAGCAGTTTGATACTGGTGAAAGGACAGCCAGATTAATAGGTGAGAAGCTCCTCCCCACACATACCGCACCACTACCGCAACCCCCATCCTTCCCAGACAGGTCCCAGAATAGGTAAAAACATAACAGTTGGTAAAGGCAACATAGCAGAACAGTGGGGGAAAGGAAGGAGTAGTCACTGAATGCTTCTGGGGCAAGTGGCTAATATTTGAGAAAGAAAATTCGACTTCTGTATCTCATTACAGACTAAACTTCAGCTAGATCAAAGACTTCAGTATAAAATTATGAAAACACATGACACCTAGAAGGAAATGTAGGTGTGTATTTATCTGATTTGGGGGAAGAGAAGTTTTTCTGAGTGTAGAAGTAAATAAAACCGGACATTTGTTGAAGGATGTTAACTGACATATTACCCATAATAGTAACATTTTCCAAATATCCTATATGTTTTATAATTAGGAGAATATTTAAATTGTGGGCTACCTGTTCTAAACTCATTCTGTACAAATCAAGAAGTGGCAATCAAAGCATATGAAGAGATAGAATTACTATAATTGGTTAAATGAAAGTTGTACATGGTTGCTCTGGACAAGAATTACGAGTTAGGGACACCTGGGTGGCTCAGGTGGTTAAGGTCTGCCTTCAGCTCAGGTCATCTCAGGTTCCTGGGATCAAGCCATGGGTTGGGCTCCCTGCTCAGTGGGGAGCTTGCTTCTCCCTCTGCCCCTCCCTTCTGCTTGTGCATGCGCTCGCACTCTTGCTCTCTCTCCAAAATGAATAAATAAAATCTAAAAAAAAAAAAAAGTAGTTCTTTTAATTTTTTTTTATTTTTAAGAGTTAGCTAATGCTTTTTATTACTAAATGACTTTTAATCAATACACATGTTCATTTCATACAAAAATATAGGAATAATAGAATCCTAGTTGTACAATTTTATAACTTAAATGAATTCATCAGAATTTCAAGGCCTAGGAAAAAAGATAAACAGATTACCAAAGTGTTAATTGTGCTTTTTCACTAGATGGTGAAATTGTAAGTGAATTTTATTTTCTTAGCACTTTCCTATGTTCCTGACTTTTCAACAGTGAAGATAAAGTTCTTTTGTAATCAGAAAAAAATAATTAAAATAAGCTAATGTTACTACAAAGAATTAGAATAGTGTTCTACTGTGAATAATTTGAATTTGATTATTTTACATATAACCTAATCTGTTTCCATTTTCCCTCCCAAGAATGACTATTTCAGGAACTGTAACATTTTCTTGACTTTTGTTAATTCAAATAGAACACTATGGGCATCCAAATAATTTTAACAATTGGCTAACTATGTGCTGTTGGTCTAGATGTCTATTCTGGTAGTGAAAAACCTTTTTGGTTATTGCTCTCTCAACCAAGTATAAAATAAAACATTTTCATTGAGACAACTGACTTAACATTGTATTAATTTCAGGTGTAAAATCTAATGATTAGCTCTTTCATGTATTGCAAACAATCAGTCTGGTTAACATTCATCACCATGCAGAGCTACATTTTTTTCTTCTTATAATGGGAACTTTCAAGATCTACTCTCAGCAGCTTTGAAATATACAGTACAATAATATTAGCTACAGTCACCATGCTGTACATTGTATCCCCAGGATGTTTTCATTTCACAGGGGGAAGTTTGTACATTCTGACCACCTTTACCATTTCAACCACTCCCTAGCCCTGCCTCGGGTCCTCGGGCAACCACCCGTCTGTGCTCTGAGCTTGATTTTGTTGTGTTTTGTTTGATTGCACTTATCAGCGAGGTCCTACGGTATTTGTCTTTCTCTGATCTGTTTCACTTAGCATAATGCCCTACGGATACATCCGTGTTGCCACAAATGGCAAGATGTCCTTCTCTTTTTTGATTGGATAATTGTGTGTGTGTGTGTGTGTAGACACATATAACACATTTTCTTTGTCCATTCACCCTAAGTGGTCATGTTCGTGTTTTGGCTATTGTAAACAATGCTGCAGTGAGTGTCAGGGCACAGATCCGCCTCTCCAATTAGTGTTTTCATTTTCTTCTGTAAATACTCAGAAGCAGAATTGTTGAATCATATGTTCTATTTTCCGTTTTTAATTTCTTATTGAAATGTAGTTGACATACAATGTTAGTGTCAGGTGACTTGATACATAGTGACTTGATAATTTTATACATTATGCCTTGCTTACCATGGTAAGTGTAGCTGTGATTTGTCACCATATAAAGTTACCACAGTATTACTGATGTTTCCCATGCTGTATTTTTTATCCTTGTCACTTACTTATGACTGGAAAATATTACCTCTTTATTCCCTTCACTCATTCACCCCTCCCTAATCCCCTTCCCCTTTGACAACCACCAGTTCTCTATATTTGTGAGTCTGTTCGTTTTGCTCTGTTTTTTAATTTCCACATGTAGGGAGTGGCATGGTGGCTCAGTTGGTTGAGCCGCTGACTCTTGATTTTAGCTCAGGTCATGATCTCAGGGTCATGGGATCGAGTCCCGTGTCAGGCTCCATGCTCAGCAGGGAATCCGCGTAAGATTCTCTCCCTCTCCCTGTGCCCCTCCCTCCCACCACTCATGCTCTCTTAAAAGAATAAGTAAACCTTAAAAAAAAATTCACATATAAGTGAAGTCATATAGTATTTGTCTTCTCTGACTTATTTCACTTATCATCATGCCCTCTGGGTCCATCCATGTTGTCATGAATGGCAAAATTTCATTGTTGCCACTGAATAATTGTCTATAAATACCACATCTTCTTTATCCATTCTTCTGTGGATGGACATCCAGTTTGCTCCCATAGCACCATAGGGGTGCATAGATATCTTTTTTTTTTTAAGAGAAGAGAGAGAATGAGAGCATGAGAGAGGGGAGAGTCAGAGGGAGAAGCAAACTTCCTACCGAGCCAGGAGCCCAATGTGAGACTTGATCCTGGGACTCCAGGATCATGAGCTGAGCCAAAGGCAGTCATCCAACCAACTGAGCCACCCCAGGTACCCTGGGGTGCATATATATTTTCTGAATTGTTTTCATTTTTCATTTTTGTTAGGTAAATACCCAATGGTGAAATTACTGGATCTATTAATTTTCTGAGGCACCTCCATGATGTTTTCCATAGTGGCTGTACCAGTTTACATCCTGACCAACAGTGCACAACGTTCCCTTTTCTCCACATCCTCACTGACGCTTGCTATTTCTTATCTTTTTGATATGTCATTCTGACTGGTGTGAGGTGGTTTCTCACAGTGGTCTTGATTTGCATTTCCCTGATAATGAGTGATACTGAGTACATTTTCATGTATATGTTGACCACCTGTATGTCATCTTTGGAAAAATGTCTATTCACATACTCTGCCCATTTTTAAATTGGATTGTTTGTGGTTTTGTCGTTGTTAGCCATTAAGCTGTTTGTGTTTGTCATATATCTTGGATAATAATTCCTTATCAGATATATGATTTGCAAATATTTTCTCCCCTTTAATGGGTTTTGTTGATGGTTTCCTTGCTATGCAGAAGAAGCTTTTCAGAGTGAAGTTTATTAGATTCAAATTTGTAATCTAATTCAGGTTGATTTTTGTGAGTAGGGTCAGGTGGGGTCCAATTTCATTCTTTTGCATGTGGCTGTCCAGCTTTTCCAATACTACTTATTAAAGAAACTGTCTTCCCCATTTTATACTCTTGGGTCCTTTGTTGTGATTTAATCGACCATATATCTATGGATTTATGGTCGGGCCCTCTATTCTGTTGATCTGAGTCTGTTTTTACACCAATACCTCACTATTTAGTTACTGTAGCTTGGTAATATAGTTTGAAATTGCAAAGCATGAGGCCTCCAGCTTTGTTCTTCTTACTCAAGACTGCTTTGGCTATTCAGGGTCTTTTGTGGTTCCATACAAATGTTTAGGATTGCTTCTTAGATTGCTTCTTCTATTTTTGTGAAGTGTTTTTAGAATTCTGATAGGGATTGCATTGAATCTGTACATTACTTTTGGTAGTCAGGACATTTTAACAATATTTGTTCTCCTGATCAGTGAGTGTGGAATATCTTTCGATTCATTTATGTCATCTTTAATTCATCAGTGTTTTATAGTTTTCAGAGTACAGGTGTTTCTCCTTGGTTAGGTTTATTCCTAGGTATTTTATTTTTGGTATAATTAGAAATGGGATTGTTTTTCTTTCTGCTACTTCATTACTAGTGTATAAAGATGCAACAGATTTCTGTATATTGATTTTTGTATCTTGCAACTTTATTGAATTCATTTATCCTCGTTTCTAGTTTTTAGGGTTTTCTATATCATGTTATATCATGTTATCATGTTATATCATGTTCTCTGCAAATAGGGACAGTTTTACTTCTTCCTTACCAATTTGGATGCCTCTTATTCCTTTCTCTTGTGAGCTTGCTGTGGCTAGGACTTTCAGGACTATATTGAATAAAAGAGGTGAGAGTGGACATCCTTGTCTTGTTCCCATTCTTAGGGAAAAATATTCTCAGCTTTTCACTGTTAAGATGTTAACTACAGGTTTTTCACATATGACCTTTATTGAGGTATGCTTCCTCTGAACCTACTTTGCTGAGGGTTTGTTGTCATGAATGGATATTGTATTTTGTCAAATGCTTTTTCTGCATCTATTGAAATGATCATATGGTTTTTATCCTTTCTCTTGTTGATGTGATGTATCACGTTGATTTGCAAATACTGAACCACACTTGCATTCCAGGAGTAAATCCCACTTTATCATGGTGAAGGATTTTTTTTTTTAAGATTTTCTTTATTTATTTGACAGAGAGAGAGAGAGAGGTCACAAGTAGGCAGAGAGGCAGGCAGAGAGAGAGAGGGGGAAGCAGGCTCTCCACTGAGCAGAGAGCCCGATATGGGCCTTGATCCTAGGACCCTGAGATCATGCCCTGAGCTGAAGGCAGAGGCTTAACCCACTGAGCCACCCAGGCACCCTGGTGAAGGATTTTTTAAATATATTATTGGATTTAGTTTGCTAACATTTTGTTTAAGAGTTTTACATCTGTTCATCAGAGATATTGTCGTCCCCCCCTCTCCCCCCCCCACCCACCGCTTTTTTTTTTTGGTAGTGTCTTTATCTGGTTTTGGTATCAGGGTAATGCTGGCCTCATAAAACAAATCTGAAGGTTTTCCTTCCTTTTCTATTTTTTGGAATAGTCTGAGAATAGGTATTAATTCCTCTTTCAAATATTTGGTAGAATTCACCTGTCAAGCCATCTGGTCCTGAACTTCTTTTTTGTTGGGAATTTTTTTAAAAGATTTTTTATTTATTTGAGAGACAGGGCACTAGAAAGCAGAAGTGGGGAAGAAGGAGAAGCAGGCTCCCACAGAGCAGGGAGCCTGACACCGGGCTCCATCCCAGGACCCTGGGATCATGACCGGAGCTAAAGGCAGCATTTAACTGACTAAGCTACCCAGGCACCCCATTTGTTGGGAATTTTTTGTTTACTGATTCAATTTTATTGCTGGTAATTGGTCTGTTCAAATTTTCTATTTCGTCCTGATTTGGTTTTATGAGGTTATGTTTCTAGGAATTTACCCATTTCTTCTAGGTTATTCAATTTTTTGGCATATAATTTTTATAATATTTTCTTATAATCTTTGTATCTCTGTGGTGTTTTTTCATTTCTGATTTTGTTTGTTAGAATCAATCCCTCTCTCTCTATCATCTGGAATAAGGTTTATCAATTTGATCTTTTTAGAGAGCCAGCTCCTAGTATCATTGATTTGTGCTTTTTGTTTGTTTCTATTTTGTTTATTTCTGAGTACTGTTTATTAGTTCCTTCTACTGGTTTTGGGTTTTGTTTTTCCTTTTGTAGTTCCTTTAGGTATAAGGTTAGATTATTTTGAGATTTTTCTTGCTTCTTGAGGTAGGCCTGTATTGCTATAAACTTCCCTCTTAGAACAACTTTTGCTGCATCTTAAAGATTCCGGATCATTGTGTTTTCATTTGTCTCCATATATTTTTTATTTCCTCTTTGATTTCTTGGTTGACCCATTCATTGTTCAGTAACATGTTATTTAACCTCCATGTATTTGTATTCTTCCCAGATTTTTTCTCTCTGCCTACTTGTGATCTCTCTGTCAAATGAATAAATAAAATCTTAAAAAAAATTTTTTTTTAAAGTTTGTTATTAGCTGCTTTATGTCTTTAGATGCTCCCATGTTGGCTACATAAATATTTGCACTCGTTACAACTACTTATTGGACTGTTTCCTTTGTTATGTTGTGTCCTTCTTTGTTACATGTTAGTCTTTGTTTTAAAGTCTACTTTGTCCAGTATAAGTATTGGTACCCCAGCTTTGCATGATAGATGATTCTCTATACTTTTATTTAAAAACATTTTTTTGAAGATTTTATTTATTTATTTGACAGAGATCACAAGTAGGCAGAGAGGCAGGCAGAGAGAGAGAGGAGGAAGCAGGCTCTCCACTGAGCAGAGAGCCTGATGCGGGGCTCAATCCCAGGACCCTAAGATCATGACCTGAGCCAAAGGCAGAGGCTTTAACCCACTGAGCCACCCAGGTGCCCCGTACCCTTTACTTTTAATCTGCAGGTGTCTTTAGGTCTGAAATGAGTCTCTTGAAGGCAGAATAAAAATGGATCTTGCTTTTTATCTATACTCTCACCCTCTGTCTTTTGATTAGAGTGTTCAGTCCATTTACATTCAAAGTAATTATTGTACTTATTGCCATTTTGTTACTTGCTTTATGGTTGTTTTTGTAGTTCTCTATTCTGTTCTTCTCTTGCTCTGTTTTTGGTTTGCTGGCTTTCTTTATTGATATACTTGGATTCCTTTCTCTTTATTTTTTGCATATCCATTACCAGTTTATTTGTGGTTACCATTAAGTTTATACATAACATCTTATGCATCTAGCAGTCCATATTAAGTTGATGGTTGTTGAAGTTTGAATCCATTCTAAAAGCACTAAATTTTGGGACACCTGGTTGGCTTGGTCAATTGAACATCCACCTCTTGGTTTTAGCTCAGGTCATGACCTCAGTGTCATGAGATTGAGGTCTGAGCTTGGTGTGGAGTCTACCTGAGAGTCTTTCCCTTTCCCTTTCCTTCTGTCTCTGCTCCTTCTCTGCACTCATGTACACTCTCTCTCTAAAATAAATAAAAACTAATTTTTTATTCCCCCCTCCCAACATTTCATATACATGATGTCATACTTTACATCCTTCTATTTTGTGAATTCCTGGACTGATTTTTATAGATATTCTTAATTTTACTGCTTTGTGGTTCCCTTTTTCTTACTCCTGCTTATAGTCTTTCCTTTTTACTCAGAGTTCCTTTGAACATTTGTTATAAGCCTGTGTGATGAATTTCTTCAACTTTTGTTTGGGAAACTGTGATTCTCCTTCTATTCTGAATGATGCTTCTTGGATAGAGTATTCTGGGTTGGCAGAATTATTTTCCTTTCAGCATTTTGAATATATGGTGCCACTCCCTTCTAGCCTGCTAAGTTTCTGCAGAAAAATCTGGTGATAGTCTTATGGAGGTTCCCTTGTATGTATCCAGTTGTTTTTCTCACTGCTTTTAAGGTTCTCCCCTTGCCTTTAACTTTTCACAATTTAGTTACAGACTGTGTTTTTTGTTAAGTTGAGTATATATAATATATTTAAGGATCTGTACTCAAACTACGAGAAAGGGAAGGGGAAAAGAGAAAAGTGTAGGTAACACCCATTTACATGGTAAATAACAGACTATCATGTTCAACAGTGCAATTTTCCTTTACTAGTCCAGCAGTGCAAGTCTTCATATGAAGTTCACCGTTCTTGCATTTCAGGGTTTAGCTGTGTGCTTAGAGTTCCTGCCAGATGTCTGACTCTGAGTGGAATTACTATGGCTAGAATCACTTTTGCTCTAACATGACAGAGCTTCTTATCCCAGTGCTTAACTTTTTCAGAGTTGATCCTGCCATTTCTTAGTAATGTTACTTTCCCCCCAGAGTAATCTGGAGCATCACTCACCTTCATAACACATAATGATATACTACTCATTACTATGAATGAGGACATAGGCAGCCAGAATTGGTGTAAAGGTTAATGGTGTGCTTGGAATGTTTTATTAGAGAAGCCCTTAGGATCTCCTTCACCTCACCTGATGCACTCACACCATGGCATTTGGTCTTCATCTCTTACTTTTTGTCTCCCTGAACTATGTAGTTAAAATTAGTTTGGAACTAGGTTCTTTGTGTAGCCCAAATAGGTTTACATTTGCAGCATTCACTTTTTCCATTACTAGGATCCATAGGGAAAGTCACTCTGCCCATAGTGATGATGGCCTTGTGAAAGATGCACATGCCCCAGTCATAAATGGCAGCTCCTCGTAGGCTTGGCTCTCAGACCATGGGTGGTTTACCTGATGAAGATGGGCTTGCAGCCCTCTGAGCTGACTTGCATATAGACTTGCAGAACTTAATGTGCTCTTGTTGGAAGGAATGGTGCAGATGAACGTATACATGGCACAGAGTAAATGTGGGCTCCTGCTGGTGCCCAGCAGACCTTCAAACTGCTCAGTGGCTAGGATGGCTTTGGTCTGGGTACTGGGGTGCAAGGGGTTGGGCATCTTTGTCATGTTCTAGGGTAGGGAGGCAGACATCGCAGCCTCTGCTGCAGGTTGGCCCCAGAAAGCCACTGCAGGCAGGGCACAGCCAGGGCACCAGCCTGAGCCCAGCTCATGGCAGCATCCCTTCTACACTAAGGCTGACCGTGATCGTGACAGGAGCAACAGTGTCCAGGACTCTGAGAGGCCTGCTTCCTGGTCTCTTCTCCACCACTGTCAATTTGGTACATCCATGAGAGGAGGTGGATTCGGGATCTTCCTATATCACCATTTGAGCTGGACTAACTGAGATTTCTCAAGAGTTCTATTAAATAAAAATATCCATAATCTAGGCCTCTCATTTTTGTGTTGTCTTAAGAAAAAAATTATCACAAAAAAAGTGACATATTTACTCACAAGGTAAAATGGGACTGATTTCCTCAGACAGGAATAAATGTGGAAAATACTACCTAAATGTGAGCTTAAGAACTAGGACTGCCTAAGAAAATACATCCTATGCCAGAGACACACAGCTGGACAAGAACTTAAGACAACTCTTTACGGAGTCTCCAAACACACACTGAGGCAATAGACCGGGTCCCCCAAAGCACCTAGTGGCTGGATATTAAACAAAAAAGGTGATCAGTGTTAAAAATACATGACACAACTTGCTGCTACTCACTACCCTCTAAAAGCCCTGCAAAATAACAAAAAAAAAGACCCCAGATTCACAGAGCTAAACTCACAATCCTCTGAAATCATCAACCATCATAAATTACAAGTTTTCCATTGTCCTTTCTGCACATGTCCTCATTCTTTCCACTGGCTCTAGAATGTCAGGCAGCTGGCTATTGTTGACATCCTTTCCCTTTCAAGGATACCTTTTTTTTTTTTTAATTTTAATTTTTTTTTTCAAGGATACCTTTTAAAATACAGGTTTGGGCATGTAACCAAAACCCAACCAATATGTATATTCCAGCCTGGTGACCTCAGGAAACTCTATGTGAACCAAGTTGATGCAAAGGCCCAAACAATGGACATTTTTGTGTGAATTACTAGGAAATAGAGAATCTCTCTTTTTACTGAGGTTGCCACTTGCAAGAACAACATGTTCTGGGAAGTTCTAAGTGCCATTATGGACAAGAAGATGGTTATAGCCATTAGTGAACCCTCTTGAACCCACACAAATATATAAAGAGGAATGTAGTTCAGTATACCCCTCTGCCCTGTGGTTTGGGAAGATTGGATCTTCTAGTCTGTTTCCACTTTAGAAAGTAGTTAAGGAGATACTTTTTTTGGGGAAGAGGTTTAATATATTAGGCTTAAAAAACTTCAAACTAGTAATTATTATAAAATATAGTTTAATTTCACTCTTTTCATTACTTACCACAAAATTTAAAAAACACCAATATACAGACAAGAGCAAGTAAACTGGAAAAAAGCTAAAAATTGTATAAAAAATGAAACTAAGCACAGGAATGTAGGAGCAGTGACACACACATACCATATAGTCTCAAGTGAATTCAGAAGTGTGTTCCAGGTTAGACAAGTTTTCTTTCTATGGTCAACTTTTATTGGAGCCACATCTGGAAAGGATCTTAAACCAAGGCTCTTATATGGGAAACATCTCCCCAGACTTCTCTTAAAAAGCATTTCTCATAAAATAACCCACACCAGAGAGGCAGACCTAATCTAAATACAAGTCATAAATGCCTCCCCTCGGCCCTGTAGAACTTGGAAAAATTAATGAAAACAAAGCACTCTAGAAATGGAAAAGTGACACCTAGTGGCCATTTGGCAGTTTTCCTTGGTGGCTTCTGATCATTTTAGATCTTTTCCCTGCTCTTCTCATAACTGTGCTTGGCAAATCTGAATTTCCAAATCCAGAGCCAAACAATGACCTACCTGAGTCATAGAGGATTCTTCAGAGCAGGATCTGAAATGACACTCTCAAACGTGGTCCAATAACTAGGTAGTGGTTATTTCATTTACTGTGTCCTGATGCTACAGAAATTCCTCAAATAGGACTAATAAATAAAGCCTTTCCCCACTATGACACTGTAATGAAATCCTTTAATCCCACTTACTTACCAAAAGCCTCTATCCTCTACTTTCCTGTCTATTTCTCGGTGGATTTCCAGATTTAGTGATTGCAATAGTGTGTCAACATATACACCTGAAGTTTTATTTGATTTCAGGTTATTATCATGTAATGAAATAACTGAGAACATTTTCAGATTTACTGGTTTCAAAAAAGTTTTAAATTTGGATACATGGATAGAGGTTCACAGTTACTGTATTATACTAAATCAAGGATCAATAAACAATTGTTCCTTAAACCATAGCATTTAGAGGTAAATACAATAGTTACAGTATAACCTTTGGTCTACTTCAATAATATCCACTTAATAAAATGTTTCAGAGCAGCACTGTCCAATAGAAATATAATATATGGCACATGGGTAATTTAAAATTTTCTTGTAGCCACATTAAAAAAGTAAAAACTAAATTGTTAATGTTTTATGTAATTCAGTATATCCAAAATACTTGAGTATGTGATCAGTATAAAACTGCTTTTTTAAAAGATAGTTTTTTATTTTTATTTTTAAATTTTTATTTATTTTTAAGTAAGTTCCACACCCAGCATGGGGCTTAAATTCATGACCCTGAGATCAAGAGTCGTGTGTTCCTCTGACTGAACCAGCCAGGTGTCCTATTATAAAACTGTTAATGTTATATCTTATGTTCCCTTTTTATGCTAAATGTATGAAATCCGGTATGCATTTTACATTTACAATCTATCTCAATTTGCATTAGCTACATTTCAAGTGCTCAGTAGCCACACGTGGCCTGTGGCTCCATACCAGACAACACAGTTCTAGAGTCTGACCCTAATGTTCAATCAAGTCCCATGGGTTAGAATCATAGAATCAGAACTGGAAGTAAACAGAGAGGAAAAACCTCTTGTTACAGAGGAGGAATCTGAGGCACATACAGAGTGTTTAAATGGCTTACTTGAGGTCACACAGGTAAACTTAGGGCGAGCAGGCTCTTTCTGATTCCAGGCTCTTCCCCACTCCACTGTGTTATTGTAATTCTTAGACTTATGGGAAAAAAAAGAACTAGAATATCCTTTTTATGCTCTCATTCAATGTGTAGATGCTTTTCATCAAAATCCAGGAAATTAATGGTTAGGAGAAAAAGTAATATAGCATAAGCCATAAAAATATCTGTCTCTCCTAACAGCAATTCAACGTAAATGCAACACATTTCAGAGAAAACACTAAACATGGGAGAGTTAGAATTATCCTGCATTGCATGGATTGGATTCTGGGTCCAGGACAAGATCTACAGAAAAATCCTCGAGTGGGTTATTAAAGGATCAAAGCCTTAAATTGGCTATCTGTCCACCAGTCTATGAACTAATGCTAATGCTTCTTGCAAAGAGAAAAAAGTGCTTCTATATGTAGCAGTGATGGCCTCTGCCTGTGCCTCCCAGAGCCTTACATCAGGAGGGTTTGCCCCTGTTTGCCCCTCTTCTTTCAAGGTCATCCAGTCACAGTGACCCACCTTGCTACCCCTAGCTTAGGTCAACTCTGGAGGCCAAGTCCAACCTGCAATGGTTTAGACCCTAAACTGTTAACGTTGGTATGGCCTCAGACTTAGAGGAGATGTGATCGTTTTAAGTCTGAAGAAGCAAGAACAATCATGCTTAGCTTGCTGCAAACCAGTCTCCCCATCCTGTAGAATTTCTCTGGCTTATTGTAAACCTGCCAAGTCCCTCAAGTCCCAGAATCGGGAGTGGTGCTGACTCTCCAATATTGTATTGCCTGGAGGACAATGTGCCAATACTTCCTTCCCCATGTAGCCACTGCAGAAGTCCCAGCTGAAGGGAATGTGTACTTTTGGCCCGTTACCTGGTGGTGTGTTTGCCATTAACCAGTTTGACGAAAGTTCTAATCTATTATGTACAGCCAAAAGAAATATGCAAGGCCACAGTAATGCTTTGTTTTGGTGTGAGACTCGGAGAGCTATCTGCTGTAGCACCACATAGAGGAAGAGAACTGCATTGGCTCCCCTGCATCTGAGCTTCAGGCTTCCCCATTAGCTTCCCAGACTATCGTACTTTCATTTGTGGGGCACAAAAGAAAGTATATGAAAACACATTTGGTAAACTAGAAAGAACTATGAAAACATACAGTATTATGAAAGTATGACCTTCAGAAAGGTAGACATTTATGATTTTAAATATTCTTCTTGTAATCAGTATAAGCCACTCCTCAATTACTAGTTAAAAAATGATCTCCAAATTTGTAATGATAGCTAGAAAATTGGTTTTTAAATTCTTTCTCATTGCCTCAGTTTCAAAACTACACTTAGCATTTGTATAATTACCTTTGGTTTCAGGCAACAGTAATTATAATTGCCTATTCTAGAAGGCCACAGCTAGTTCCTGGGTCAGTTAACTAATAATTTAACCAGAGACCACTGCTTTCCCAAATGTGTATCAAGAAACTGATATATACACATTAAGCATTTAAAAAATATGAATTTAACTGTGACTTCACACAAGATATTTAACTTGCTTGGGCTTGTATTTTTGTCCAGGGCTAATCTTTTACTAAGCTCATTTTCTGCATCAAAAACTGGTTTTATATGTAATGAAAATCTTGACTGGTTACATTAGCAACAATTCTTACATGCAAAGGATAATTATCAAGATCTAGGCCCCAAGATCTTTCCTTTTCTGTAAGCCAAGTGAAAATCCCTTAACTTTTTTTTTTCCTGAGTTTTAAATAAATTCTCTCACTTAAAGCCCATCTTAAATGCTTGACCAAGCATAACTATCCTGGTTACATTTGCCCAAGTTTACAGTGACTGAACATAGTATTCACTGCAATTATGACTACCAGTTGTACCCTCTCTTTAGGTGTTCAAGGGCTCAGAGTTTTCTTAAAGTGTATAAGCCTTATTCTCAATTAAGAAAATATACAAGACATGGAGATGCTCCAATTTCTATAAATCTACTATTATAAGTCCATTTTAAATTAATCGTAGACACAGGAAAATGTCAATATATTAAATTCCCCACACTCAAAAACTGCATCAGAACATAAAAACAAAACCAAAACAAGATGTATGTGATATTCTTGAGAAATATTTTAAAAAGATAGCAACTAGTGGGTTTTAAGCCATGTCACTGAGAAAAGGGGTCTGTCTGTAGGAAACTCTGAGCCATTCTTTGTGAAGGGAAACATCACATTTCCCCATACTGCCGTGGAAGTAAGGTGCAGATCTATAACAACTGGTAGACCATTAATAGGAATAAAAGGTAAAAACAGTATCAAGACAGTACAGAAGATTATACAGGTTTTTTTTGTCAATGAAATGCTTTAACACATTCCTAATCTGTAAGAATTAAAAATCAAATGCTAGAGTGTCCAGTGGATGTCACCGAGGTCCCCAGGGTCTCCCAGGCCCCCCTCTGCTTCAAAATAATTCATGAAGGCAGCCATGGCTGTGTCATCATTGTCACACAGGGCATCAAAATCCAGCTGGGCACTGTCACCTATCAAATTAAAATACAGACCTGTGTAAGTGTGTTTGAAGGTTAAAAGAGGAATATCATTAAGAATGGCAAAGCGAACACAACGACGTGGATGGAACTAGAGGGTATCATGCTTAGTGAAATAAGTCAATCAGAGAAAGACAACTATCATATGATATCCCTGATATGAGGAAGTGGAGATGCAACATGGGGGACTAGGGGGGCAGAAAAAGAAGAAAAGAAACAAGATGGGATCGGGAGGGAGACAAACCATAAGTGACTCTTAATCTCACAAAACAA